>QANZ01019345.1:0-29017 GCA_003254925.1 Chamaecrista fasciculata
ACTACAAATGAATTATTAAAAATTACCACTTTGATTTTGATCTATACAAATGCTAATCCAATTTTTTTAGGTCGAAACCTCAAATTGGTCCATAAGTATGTGGAGTAGATTTTAAATTGATTCTAAATATTTCATTTACTTTAGATTGATCCTATATGTCTCCATAATTTCTTAAATTAATCTCAAACCTATTTTTAGGACGCATTTGACCACATTTGCTAATAATCTAAATTGATAGAGAAAAAATTCTTCAAGAGTTAATACACAATTTCGAGCTCGTCGTATTTGGACTTGAAATGAGAGAAATATGAGTTATTTCACTGGCTTGACTGTAAAACGAATGACTTGCTTTTGTGACCCAATTTGAACTCGTTTGTTGACCACCTTAACTAGATATATAAAGAACTCGTAAAAAACAACAGGTAACTCTGGATTCATCGCAATTGAACTTAAAACGAGAGAGAAATATCATTAGTTTGAGACCAAGTTGAAAAACTATAGAAATATGTTTGACCAATTTGAAACAAATGAAACATTTAGAATCAATTTAAAATTTACCCCATACATTTGGGGATACTTTGATGTTTCAACCAATCTTTTAAAATCCAGGCACAACACAAATACAGGCAGCAAAGTCTCAAGCTCACTCCCCACCCACTAATGCCAACTTTAGTGGCCATAAATTTAAATCACAAGGGGCATTGCATTTTCATCAAAACTCCCGGACCTTTATTTAATTAAGGCCAAAGTCTTATTTTGGTCCCTCAGTTATGTTTAATGTTTCAAATTGGTCCCTCAGTTATTTTTCGTTCCATATTGGTCCCTCAGTTTTCCAAAACTTGACATAATTGGTCCCTCAAACGTTTTCCATCTATTTTTCCGTTAAAAAAATGACAAAATTGATTTTTAATTCCAAAAAGTTTGAATTTTTCATTAAGGACCTTTTTCTCTATAATAGAACCAAAATATAAGAAAAAAGAAATAACTTGGGGGTTTTAGTTTATTTCACCCAAAAAAACACCCCCTCTCTCTCAAGCCTCGCACACCAATTGATCCGTGAACCCAGAAAATGCCGACAAACCTCTGCCACTGAAATTCCATTCACAACCTTAGCTTCGGAATCAACTCAGTCACGCGAAACGTCTCCTCCGTCATTGCTCCGCCACGAAAACCCACGAGAATCGCCGACGTCCACCGCCGACCAGATCTGTGCAATCACCGGCGACGAACACCCCTGACGATGCGATCTCCCGGCCGCAAATGACTCATACGTGATTGCGTCTTTTGTTGTTGAGACCTGTCAAGATCTCCTCTGCGAACCACCTCGCTGTCATCCACCATTCACCGTCGAAGTGTCACCTGCACAACCTCTCACCGTCGACCTCTGTTTGTGAAAAGACACTGCCGTCAGCGCAATAGAACGATGGTGCTGGGAGAGAGAGGAGGATTTATTTTTGTGTGAAATAAATTAAAACCTCCAATTATTTCTTCTTTCTTACAATTTAATTTTATTATAGAGAAAAATGTCCTTAATGCAAAAATCTAAACTTTTAAGAGTTAAAAATCAATTTTGTCTTTTTTTTTACGAAAAAATGGATGGAAAACGTTTAAGGGACCAACTGTACCAAGTTTTGGAAAACTGAGAGACCAATATGGAACGAAAAATAACTGAGGGACCAATTTGAAACATTGAGCATAATTGAGGGACCAAAATAAGACTTTGACCTTTAATTAACGAACTCCTCGTGATTCTTCTTCTTCCTCCTAAAATCCAAAAGCCCAACATCAGAATTTCAAAAACTCTTGTGTCAACTAAACAGAATAATAATTCTTAAAAAACAACACGTAGCTCTGGATTTGTCGCATTTAAACTTGAAACGAGAAATATATCATTTGTTTGGGACCAATTTGAGAAATTATAGAAACATGTAGGATCATTTTGAAAAAAAATGAAATATTTAGTACTAATTTAAAATTTACCCCATCATACATTTGGCACCAATTTGAAGTTTCAACCAATTGTTTTAAAAAAATCCAGGCAGTCCCCACCCACTAATGCCAAACTTAATGGTCATAAATTTAAATCACAGGGAGTCATTGCATTTTCATCATCAAAACTCCCACACCTTTTTAATTAACGAACTCCTCCCAATTCTTCTTCTTCCTCCTAACACATCCAAAAACCCAACATCAGAATTTCTTCAAAAACTCTTGTGATCAATCGATCATGGCAGAACTTGAAAACCCAAATGTGATGAACAAGCTCATTACTTTCCTCTCTTCTCTTCTCAAAAGGGTATCAGAATCAAATGATGATGGTGGTGATGTTATTAATTACGCTAATAATAATAATAATTGCAGCAAGATCTCTGTTTTTCATGGCTTATCTCGACCCACGATTTCAATTCATAGCTATCTCGAGAGGATCTTCAAGTATGCTAATTGTAGCCCATCTTGCTTCATTGTTGCTTATGTCTATCTCGATCGTTTCACTCAGATTCAACCTTCGTTGCCCATCAATTCCTTCAATGTTCATAGGCTTCTCATTACTAGCGTCATGGTCGCTGCTAAATTCATGGACGACATGTAAGTTCCTCGCCTTTTTAATTTGGTTTATGATTAAACTAGCAATTTGGTCCCAGACAAAGAAGATAGATTGAAATGTACAGTTTACTCTCTGAAAGATCAAAACGATGTACCAATTAGTAATTTTTATAGACTAAATAGTATACCGCTTTAATCTTTCAAGGACTAAAAAGTATAGTGTTTTGAATTTTCAGGGACTAAATGTGGATTATTTTATCTTTCAGGGACTGAGTTGTCAATTTGTTGATCTTTCATAGACCAAATTGTTAGTTTACTCTTTTTTTTATTTAATCAGGGATTTAAGTGAGAGGAAGGAGTTTAATTAATTAATAAGTCATTTGAAGTGAAAATAAGTGATATTATTAGGTGTAGTCGGTTTAAACAAGATAGATAAAAGAGAGAAAAAATGGGTCAAAACTTTAATTTGGTCCCAAATAATATATAGGGTAGATTTTACATTGGTGTTAAATATTTCATTTGTTTTAAATTGGTCTTACATATTGTCATAATTTTTTAAATTGGTCCCAAATTATTGAATTTGTGGTTATATCTATCTCGTTTTAAGTTTGAATGCAATAAATTCAGAGCTCATGTTGCTTTTGACAAATACTTTCTCTATCCAGTTGGGACCATCAACAAATGATGTTAAATTGAAAGTGTGTCACTCGTTTCATTATAAAACAAACAATACTCGTCATATCTCGAGTTTGAATGTGATGGTTTTAGAACCACAAATCTTATAATAAGTTTGAAAAGTTATTTCTTTGATTAGTTGAGACTTGAGACTCTGAGAAAACGATCTTAAATTGCACTTTAAATAGATTTGGGACCAATTTAAGAAATTACAAAATCATGTAGGACCAATCTGAAACAAATAAAACATTTAGGATTAATTTAAAATCTATCTCATACATTTGGGACCACTTTAAAGTTTTGACCCTCAATTTTGTTAGCTCTTGGATCGTCACAGTGGGAAAAACTTTGCTTCAAGTTGCAATAATAATTAGATCCAAGTATCCCACTTAAAGAAAAAAAAAAAAGGAAAAGTAAACTTTTTTTTTTAATATATTTAGATTGAAATGAAATTCTTTTTTTCCCATTCACTAATTACTTTTTCAATGAACTTTTGAAGCTTTAAAAATGCCAGAGTTTGCTTGCAATTAATTATAGTTTCCCAGGTCAATTAAAAATCCGCGTTTTGCTTGATATAATTGTATATGATCCTAAGTTATAATTTTATCAACATCAACATTATATATTTATTAATTATTTTTATGAATTAAATAGTATATATTATTTTTAATTTTTTGATAATTTATTATTTTAATTTTTTTAAAAACTAAATTACCAATTTAATGTTTTTTTTCAAGCACTAACGTGTTAGTTTACTCTTGAAAAAGATATACTCATGCTTATGAATGAGATTCTAGAGTCTATATGTGTCCAGGCTGGCTTTCTATGAGACAAATTATGAGACAACTAGCCATGTGATACACTGATACAGATGGTTTTACAACAATAGACAGCTAACAATCTGAATGCAATCATGAAATGTCATATCAAAATTGTATTTATAATAAGATTAACATGTTTAAAACTCTTATAAATTATTGTTACTGTATAAAACTATTTTTTTTTAACAAGTCATTCTTTGAATTAATTTTATTTTGTGCAATGACTCTTATTATGTCTTTCATTAAAACGCATCATTAAGTTTTTATTTTATTTTATGATTCTTATTACGTTTTATGTTAATCTAAATTTAAACTCATCAATTACAGCTGGGATTGATAGTAACTAATTTTTTTTTAAAAAAAATGAGTAAATTAATATATTTTTTTTGGACTGAAAATTAATATTTTGGTGTCTGTATTATATAGTTATTATCAATTTAGTTCTTGATTTATTAAAATATTTGATTTAGTTTCTAGAAAATTCATAACTCGTACAAGTTAATCACTCTATAAATATCATATTATTATACTACTTATTTCTTAGAATAACTAAATTGCAATGGGTCATAAACTTTTTCGGAACAAATTAATGATTTCAAAAATTTAAAGACTAAAATAATAATTCTTATATAATATAGGGACTAAATAGATAATTTACTCTTTTAAAATTATATTTTCTAATAAAAAATTTCATTAGAAGAGGTCTTTTAAAATTTTATCACTTAAAAAAGGCTAAATTGAATTAAGGTCTTATGAGTCTTAGGTTAGGGCATAAGACATTCATAAGTTTCAAAATTTAACAAATAGTTGTTTTAAATTTTCAATTTTGTTTACTTAGAAGTTATAACCCCTAAATAATCTCATTTTCTTAAAGTTTAATGATTCCCAATAAACAAAACTAAAAACTTTGAGTCTATTAATCAAGTTTTGAAATCCAGGAGTTCTTAGTGAACAAAATTGAAAATTCAACAAATCTCTTTCTGTTAAGTTTTAAAACTCAAGAATGTTTTTTACTCCTAATATAAAATCCAGATGATCTCAGTATAATTTAACATAAAAAAATTATATAAAATCTGCATGAGACTTTATATTGAGTCAGAGGTCAGAGAATTATTGTTCCATTAAACTAATTCTTTCTTTTAAGTTTTATCTTATATATTAATCTTAATTAGGTACTACAACAATGCTTACTATGCAAAAGTTGGAGGAATAAGCACAATGGAGATGAATTTTCTTGAGCTAGATTTCCTATTTGGTTTGGGTTTCCATTTAAATGTTACCACTCATACCTTCCAAGCTTACTGTGCCCATCTCCAAAGAGAAATGCTGATGATGCAGCCTCCTTTAGATTTTCCAAATTCGTCACTAAATTTAGGAAAGTCGTCACTACTCAAGGTCCATTTATGTTTCAATGATAATAATGATGAATCTAATAATTCCCATCAGAACCAAAAGCAACAACGTTTAGCTGTTTAATTTGATCACTTAATTAGCTTGTTAATTTAATTTGCAGCATTTTCTCAATGCTAAATATGCATGATGTAGCATACCATATATAGTTTTGTAGATGGACTTAATTATTTTACAGATATTGGAGAATTAAATTAATTAAATTTGTCTTTCTATATATCTTGTGGACCCAAACCTGCTGCTGCTTCTTTAATTTTTGTCTCCTAATTTTCTATTTTGTCATTTTGGGGCATTAATTTATTTATTTTTGGAACAATATTGTACAGCTTCTTTCTAGTCTGGCTTAACAGTAGAGCCTTCGCTTTTGATTTAACTAATTAAAATTTTTCTAAAAAGTTTGTTACTTGTGTTGGGTCATTAGGTGGTAATGGATGAATATAGGTGTTGGGATTGTTTAGATATATACACGGGAGGCCTTGTTTGCGAGTATATTGACCTCATTTGATTAAAACATTAATACTTATTTTTAAATATTAAAGTATTATTTGATTTTATTTATTGAAGATATTAACTGGATAGATAAAATTTTTTTTAAAAGTAACCTTTCATTTCGATTTTGTTATATTTAAATTTAAAATGAGATAGATATAACTAATTTTATAAAAGTAACCTCTCTGACGACTCCTTCGCCGTGCCGGAGATCATGGCCGCCGGAATCTTGACCGGAGGAGTGTGAAGGTGGGAAGAGATTATTTTTTTGGTTTGAAATAAATTAAAACCCAAGTTATTTATTCTATCTTACATTTTGGTTCTATTATAGAGAAAAATGTCTTTGATGCAAAAAAATTAAATTTTTAGGAGTTAACAATTAATTTTGTCTTTTTTTTTTAACAGAAAAATGGATGGAAACTGTTAGAAGGACCAACTTTGTCAAGTTTTGCATAACTGGGAGACCAATATGGAACGAAAAATAACTGGGGGACCAATTTGAAACACTGAGCATAACTGGGGGACCAAAATAGGACTTTGGCCTTTATAAAATAAGCACCCACTTTTTGACCCAATTTCAAACATGAGGTTTAACCTTATTATTTGTTGACATTTTCAATTAGACAAAGAAAGAAATCTTCAAGAGTAATTTGTAACTTCGATTTGGTCACATTTGAACATAAAACAAAAGAAATATGACCACATTTATTAGTTAAGGACCATTACAAAACTTTGAAAATATTAAAGACTAAAACATAATAAAAAGAACATTAAAGACTAAACATAACTTAAGATAAATAGTAGGGACTAAAATAAATTTTTTACCTTTATCATATATGATTTTAAAGTCTATTAGATATTTACCAAAAAAAAAGTCTATTAGATAGTTGATCTCTTGAACCATATATAAAAAGAGGCCAAAAGTATTTTTTTGCTCCCTACGTTTAAGTTTAGATTTAGTTTCGCCCTATATATTTTATTTGAGTCAATTTTGTCCTTTATATTTTAAAACGAGTAAACTACTAAATTGGTCCCTGGATTATTGACTCACTGCCAGATTGGTCCCCGAATTTAGGAAATTGACAAATAGGTCTCCGAATTTTTCTAACATTTGTCAAATAGGTCCTTCTGTGCATGTTATTCGGGGACCTATTTGACTAACGTTAGAAAAATTCGAGGACCTATTTGACTCGTTAGAAAAATTCGGGGACCTATTTGTCAATTTTCTAAATTCAGGGACCAATCTGTCAGCGAGCCAATAATCCAGGGACCAATTTGGTAGTTTACTCATTTTAAAACAAACTCAATTTTATTCTAATGTATAAACTGTTAACTTTGTTAAATAACCTCTGTTACGGACCTATGCTAGGGTTTCACAATGGTAGCGTGTTTGCCAGTCTCTGATCAAGCTCGAGAATGGTGTCCTGCCTAATTTTTTCTAGACATCTGCGATTGTAGAACAATGGCGTCAAGGAAGATTGAACCAGTTGCGACAACTAATAGGCAAGAAGAAGAGGACGATGAAGAGGAAATTATAGTGTAGTTAGTTAAAGGAGATACAAAAAGAGAATTAAAGTGTATGAACTCAGTGCTATTGAGTGCACATTTCGAACAAACATGTTTATAGAGGTGCGCCTGCTACTACAATGGATGGTATTTGGGGAAGTCCTAAAGAATTAAGAGTTGAGGAACTCGTTCCAAAGCTCTTCCAATTTTTCTTTGAAAGGAAAGTGGATCTTTGCAAGGTGATGAAAGGGGGTCCGTGGATATATAGGAATTTGTGGCTTCTAATGCATCGATGGGAAAGATAGGTAAATATTTAGTATGAATTTTGATAAATCCAAAATTTGGATTCAAATATGGGGTGTGCCATATCATTGTAGGACTACTCAAGTTGGACGAAAGATTGGAGAAAGTATGGGTATTGTTCTGGATATAGATGTTTTTACTATAAATAATGAACAACACACAATATTAAAAGTGAAGATAGATTGGGATTTTAAGAGAGCTATAAGAAAGGGTGTCTTTATTGGTTTAGAACCTGAGGAAAAATTTTGGGTTGATTTGAAATATGAGGAAACAAAGAGTCAAATGAGCCAAAACATGAATGATAAAGAGAATATAGAACATATCTAGGTGGAGTCTTCCAATGTGAGTGGAAAAAAATGGAAGAGACTAGCAAGGAAAATCTTACAGGAAGGAGATGAGAATGGGGAACAAGGCAGACCAAAAATGAAAGTACTAGAAGACATAGAGAAAAAGATGGATATGGGGGAAGAAGCCCAAGTACACAAAAACAGAGGTGGACATGAAATCAAATGAAATGACGGTGTGCAATGAGGCGCACTGCCTAATAAGATGAGTCTCTTAGCTTGGAATTGCAAAGAGCTCGGGAACTTTATTGTAGTTCTCAGAACTTTCTTGCCTTCTCATAAGGCATCTGATCAGACCAAATCTTGCTATGTTATTTAGTCCTCTTTTATTATCTTTTAACCATTAATTATTGCAAAAATGATCATTTAATGTGTTATGATTTGTACCAAGGTGATGTTTAGAATTAACGCCTAAAAGTGCTATTTTGTAGCTTTTTATCATGTTTTTGAGACAAGTACTACTAAATAGTATTCTTAGTGGTTTCAAACCCTCATCACAACAAAAGACAAGCATAAGAGTATATCCGAAGGATGGAGCAAGCAGCTGAGCTAAAGCCAAGTTCAATGAGCTTGCGTCGTCTACTGAGCCGGCAACGCAAGTGACGGTGCATATGCCACGTCATTAGTGCATTCCAGAGCTTCTAGAAGGCAAATTTGATTTGCGTCACTTTGCGTTAAGAATTTGAGCCGCGAGAGTTTCCCACGGCGCACGTATTCTATAGATCACAAAAGTTACAAAGATATCCCAAATATCATATCTTTAAATCGTTGCACGGAAATCGAGAAAATCTAGTGAGCCGTCATAGTGCGTCGGCGGCGCAGTCCAGATCTTGCCTATAAATAGCACGCTTGTAGAAAGGTCTAACTCACCACAAAAGAGCTCTCAAGGAGAGAGAGTTGCTTCATGATATATATAGAGTTAGAAGTTTCTTTAACCAAGCAATGTGGAACTTCAACACGCTCCCCTCATGTCCAATATAGGAGCGTGAAGCCACCAAGTTATTCTTAGGGTAGCCCACAATAAGGCTAATCCATCCCACATGCCTAAACCTGAATCTGATACTATGTAGAAAGGCCTAACTCACCCAAAAAGAGCTCCCAAGGGGAGAGGGTTGCCTCATTATATATATATATATAGTTAGAAGGTTTTTTAACCAAGCAATGTGGAACTTCAACAAGCTCCCCTCACGCCCGACATAGGAGCGTGAAGCCACCAGATTATTCCCAAGGTAGCCCACAATAAGGCTGATTTAAAACAGTAACAGTAGAATTAGAGGGAAAAGATTGATGTGATTTGATTATGGAATGTGTATATAAAGATACAAGGGTTGACTCCCTAGAGATAGGAGAGAGAATAAAGATTCTATAGAATAATATTAAATTAAAAGATACAACAATATCCTAAAGAATCAATAATTATACATCCGAATATTCTAAAGGATAGCAGGATCCCTAGGATTATGAGATATCAAATAAATAATAATAATAATAGCAAGATCCTACGAAATTGAGGTTAATGTGTCATTACGCTCCCGCAAGCTAGGTGGCATGTCCATGACACCAAGCTTGTCAAAGTGATGTCTGAAAGCTGTTGGCTGCAATGGCTTTGTGAGAATGTCAGCTACCTGATCTGCTGCATGAAGATGTTGCACTTGGAGCTTGTTCTGTTCTACTTGATCTCTAACAAAGTGGAAATCAATTTCAACATGCTCCATCTTGCTGTGGAAAACAGGATTAGCACATACATAGGTTGTGCTAATGTTGTCACAAAACAGTGTAGGTGGTGTTTATAAGTTGATATGTAGTTCTCCTAATAGATTAGAGATCCAATTTATCTCTGTTACCGTTGCTGCCACGGCTTGGTACTTCACTTCTGTTGATGAATGAGTCACACTCCTTATCTTTTTGGAGGACCACGATATGGAGTTGTTCCCCAGATAGATGATCTAACCTGTTGTGGATGTCCTATCAATAGGATTCCCTGCCCAATCAGCATCCGAATACCCTCTAATTTTGTAATCTTTGTTGTTGAATATGGATAACCCAGAGGAGGAGGTATTTTTAAGGTACCGTAGTACCCTCTTGAGGGCTGTCCAGTGGGTTATCATTGGTTTATGCATAAATTGTGATAGCTTGCTCACAGCAAAACCAATGTCTGGGCGGGTTAAAGAAAGGTAGTGAAGTTTTCCAATTACCTTTCGGTATAATTTCTCATCTGCTAGCTGAGTATCTTTTGTTGTGATGTTGCAATGTGTCATAGGGGTGGAAACACCTTTGCAATTCTCCATGTTGAGATCATTTAAAAGGTCTTGGATGTATTTTGTTTGGGATAGATGCAAACCAGTGGCTGATTTGAGTACTTCGACACCCAGAAAGTATTGTAGTGGTCCTAAATACTTCAAGGAGAATTTGCTAGCTAATTTGTCTATGTAGTACTTGATAGCTTTTTTGTTGTTACCAATGACAATGATGTCATCTACATAGACAATAATATAGAGGAGAGTGTCATTGTAATTTAAAATGAATAATGAGGAATCAGACCTTGACCTTTTGAACCCTTGGGAGAGGAGAAAGTCTTTTAGAGCTGTGTACCAAGCTCTAGGAGCTTGTTTGAGCCCATAAATTGCCTTCTTGAGTTTGCACACATGATTTGGATGGTGTGAATGACCGGACACCCGTCGTAAGGTGTCACGGAGCAGTCAAGTTTAATTATACTCGAGCCTTGTAAGTATAACTATATTTATTAAAATATAGTATAGATGCTAACCCAAGGTCGGATCTCTCGCGGAACTCAATGTGATGAGGCTAAGAGAATTGTGACGAAGGTTGTAACTTCTATCTTTGAGGGTTGTCACGATTTAATAAGATATTTAGAGTCAAAAGAATAATAATAATACTTGAGAGAAAACCCTAGAGATGGACTATCATAGTTCGTTCATTATAAAGAATAGATAATAAATATGCATTTACTTTTCCAAGTTAGACAATGTATTTAAACTATAAACACAATCAATCAAACAATGGAGAGAATACAAGATTAGGATAGGTAACTCATCCAAAACTAGATTTATGAGCTATTTGCCAAAGCTCTTCGGGGCAATCTATATTATTGCCACATCGGAACAATAAACAAACATATATATCAATAATAAACCTAATTATGCACATAAGATATGTAAACCACTCTTTAGCAAACCCTAATGAGCTACTTCATTAATCGTGAGAGTGACAAACTTCGGGAATGTCAAGGTCTCATTACTTTAACAAAGTATAATCTACGACTTATATATAAACAACTTCAACAATTACCTTTGAAGGAGTTGGTCATACCTCATAAATGCAACATCAATATCTAGACTCTACAACGAAACATGGTGAACTCAAATCACATCTGTTGGGAATCCTAGGCGCCAAACGCAGCGGAAGCAAAAAAAAAAATAAAAATAAAAGCGCCTAGGCCCTAGAATTCCCGAACGGATCCGCTAGCAAAATTTAAAACTCTTAGATAGTGGTATACCTCACGAGTTTCAATCGGCTGGTTGTACAAGGCGTGTGCAAGGAGTCCACTCTCAGCGTTCTCCCTCTGCCGGTGATCCACACGAACAGTTTCTCGGACACCAAGGTGCTAGCCTTCCGTTCTTTTCTCCAAAAGAACAAGGGACCAATCTACAGTGCTTGAATTCAGGAACTCCTTCTTGAATCCAATCAGCAAAAGTGGCGCACAGAGGAAACCCCCCACAAGAACTCCTTCTTGCCTTTTCTTCTCTCACAAACCCTAGTTTTGGAGCCAAGTTGATTCTCACTAACTCTTAGCAAAATCGACTTTCTCTCTCTCTACAAGGAGGAAGAAAATCAAAAGCTAGGGTTAGACTTGCTTAGGGGGCAAGTCGACTTGCTCCCTATATATAATTATAATTTTTGGTGATTTAATATTCCTAAAATCATGATATTCTGATAATATAATTATTTTAGGACTTGAATTTACAATTAAAATATTACCTTAATATTTCAATTTAAATTCAAAATGCAATCTCTGAGAATCAAATGGAAGATCAAATCTTCCCATGGGACCCACAAAGCTATGCGCCTAACTCCCTCAATTTTATCTTGGAATTTTATAAATCAAAAACCTTCCTAACTCTTAGGAATTCATGATTCTCCAAAGATACTAAGAGGAGATCTCACCAAATCTATTTGAATCAAATCTTTTGATATCTCCATCAAATCTTTTGAATTCAAACTTATTATTTGAATTAATAAAACAATTTTATTTATCCATATATCTCATAAGAGGCGCCACCCTCAAAATAATATTGGGGAATTTTATAATTCAATAATTTCCTAACTTTTAGGAATCTTATTTGAATTATTTTTCCCTAATATTTTAATTGTAAATAATTAATCCACATTAATCATTTAACAATTATTATATTTAAACTTGTCCCACAAATTTAAATATTCCACAACTGTAGATTAATTAAGACAAGACTTAATGTCCCAGACATTTCGCTGTGTCTTAAACCGTGCCACCGAAGTGACCCACGAATTAACCCTAATTCGTGTCCCTTTAAGCGGTGTCCTAATCCTGCTCATGTGTGACCCAGCAGGCCCCACGTGAAGTTGGCAGCAAGTCATCTCCATGACCTACAAGTCGTGAGCGGACTCTAGCAAGCCATCACGACTACCCAAAACACGTGAGTTCTCGTTTTTACCAAAACCGACTTAACCTTAGTACCACCTTGTCAGAGACCCTATTGTCCTACGATATCTTGGTCATGGATTAGGCAAAGGAAAGTCATCCATAATCCAAACCACAACTTTCTCGATTTCCTGAGTAAGTCCCAATTTCCTGAGTGGCCACTCCTTTCCTTGGACAGACTCATCGAGGGCGCCAGTTAGATATCTCTCATCTAATGAGGGACAAAATCCCATCTTGGCCAATCCACATTCCTCAGCACGGCAATCAACCAAACCTGTACTTAGCCCTTATGGCTACCCTGTTACGGGCAACGTTAGACTAAGCCAAAGTCTGACAACTACAACGCCGGAATAATGATGACCTCAGGTCTAAGGCATCGCGACAGGCGTACAGGAGAGGCAAGCTGATGACTAAACCCGTGTAGGACTCTCCGGGTCAGTCCAGCAACTCGTAACCCCTTACGTAATTGCACCATGACTCTCGTCCCAACATCTAGTGCATGCATCTCTATGCACCGAGGTCATGCTGGTCATAGTTCATTTTCGTTCCCACAAAAACAATCGACCAGGGACAATTTTAGATTAATTATCTCATAATTAATCACGGACGCTATCATAGTAAACATGCTAATAATATGATAACCATTAATTTATCTCTATAAATTAATCCAAATGTTCATAACATTTCACATAAAATGATTGGCCCTAGGGCACAATCTCCAACAACATCCTTGAGGTATTCCTCAAGTATCTACCTAATTAGTTACTCATGCTTTAGGCAGAGAACTATTCTAAACTAAAGAGAGAATTTGAGCGAACTGGTGTGTGAGCCTCTCTAAGCGTGGAATGACGACCTCTATTTATAGTGTTGAGCAGTGTGCTTGGTCCGCAAGTCAAGGGAAGAAAATCGCCTCTGGGTCGTTGCTTGCGCCGGCGGCCCAATACGAAGGCGTAGCGAAATATCTGCGATATTTCGATTATATTTTCGCATCTTGAATCGTAGCCGTGCAAAACATACTCTCCTGCTTCAGATTAATCTACGTTGCGAGATTTCCCTTTTGGGCCGTTGGCTCAAAGTGACGGCGCAACAAAAAACTACGTTGAAGCTTACTTGCTGACGTCATATTCCTAACAGATACGTGCGCTGCGAAATTCACCTATGTTGGGCCAGCGGCCCACATAGCGGCGCAAGGAACTTTCCCATGTTCATGATTCAAGGCCAGCACATAGTCACAAACCATAGCTATAGAATTCACTAAGCAAGTAACTAAGTAAAGTAGTGCAATCCAATTTTCATAAGACCAATCTTATAAGTGTATCACTCTCCTCACTATTTGGGTATCATATTTTCTCTCTAGTCATGCCTTAGACTAAGTTTCTACCATAAGCTTGTAGAAATTCTCAAAGTCTCCACCTTAAGTGAAATAATGATTTTTAATCAAGAGGACTTTAATAGGGTTGTAATGTATGGGAAAAGGCTAATATATAGAAGAAATATAGGGAGAAAAGAAAGAAAGGCGGTGTTTACTTAAAAATCTCTCTTCAAGTTTTCCTTAACAATTCAACTCCACTTATCCACCAAAAGAAAGTAGCTAGCTCACTGTGAAGCTCATTTGAGTCATATGGCACAAGACTCCACTCTTTTGACTGACCAATCTTTTTCTCTTGATAGGCTGTTATGATAATACTTTTAGTATTTGAGCTTTCTCAAAGATACTTTTTAATATTTGCTCGACTTATATATTTTTTCTTTTGTCGAGATCTTTTATATTTTTTTAATGATTTTGCTAGCTAAATTCACCTTTGAGAGTTGAATTGAAAAGTCCATCTTTATGAGAAGGTTTATAAGTACACCTTAGTGTATAGGCTCAAAGGGGCTAACAAAGGATATATTTAGTAACTGGCTAGTGTTTGGGATAAAAGGGTTGAAGAAACAAGTGCCTCTATCATATTAATAATCATTAAATCTAATAAGCTTTAACCAAGAATTAAGATCAGTTCTAGAGAAAACAAAGCAAAGAGACTAATCTCTCTCTAAGTAGATATATATATTATTATGTGGGCTTAATCAACTAGGCTGGGTTTCTCTCAAATTGGTCTATAAAAATCAAATAATAATAAACTTAGAAAATTATAGATTATTCTAAGACTATAGAAAATAACTAAGACTAAACTCTTATCATGAATATGAAATTATTCACTCAATACTCAAAACATATTAAAAATTCAACTAATTCGAATTCTACTCAAAAAGTGAAAAATAATAAGTGAAGTAAATTTAAATCAAGCACTAAAAATAGGCAAATAAAATTTTAAAAATTTAAAGTTTATAAAATGTTTAGATTAATACCAAAAAGTTTTTGGGTGAACCAAAATATAAATTACTCTAACTTAATCATCTCCCCCACACTTAAAACTTAACATTGTCCCCAATGTTAGAATCTAATAGGAGTAAAGAACTAGGCTAAGAGTGTGAATTTACTCCTCTCTCCCCCACACTTAGAACAACACATTGTCCTAAATGTTGAAAGGAAAGATAAGAGGAATTTTAAAAACTTGGAAATATCATTATATAAATTATTATTATTATGTATTTTTATTATTATATATTTTTTTTCGAATTATGTAAATATATATTTTTTTATGATCAATTTTTTTTATAGATATAAATAACGAAAATGACTTGAGATCATGAAAATAATAAAAGTCCAAATAAATATTTTATTTATGATAAATCAAAGGAAAATTGTTGTTCAAATAATTAAAAGACAGAAAATATAAAGACAAAAAGATCCATAAATGACAGAATTATAAAAGACTGAATTTAAAATGCAAAACAAATAAACTAATCCTAGAAAGCAATAAACTAAACTTATGGTAATCTTAGACTATTCCCTATCGTGTTCTAGATATTGTAGATATTTTATGCTTGGCCGTTATCCAATCGAGCTTGAAGGGCTGAGATTGTTGCTTGTGGATCTTCCACCGTTTGCTCGAGATTAGCCACTTTCTTTTCAAGGAATGTGGGTTCATACTCGGGACCGAGAGAATAGTGGGGAATATATTCCTAAGGATCCTCCTCTGATTCGGTGTCAGTGGTCTCAATAACGTTAATCTCGAATCGCTGAACGTAATTGCTGCCCGAGCTTTCCTTAGGATACTTATTGACAGGTGAAGCCACCTCACTAAGAGTAACGGATAAGGGACCCTCGAGACATTCTTCGGTTGGGTTGATAACCACTCTCGCTTGTTGGGCTAGAGCACATATGGTACTAGGAAACCATAGATTATGAACAAGTTTTCTATGAATATTGTTACGTAATTGATTATAAATGATTTGTCCAATATCTACGGGATGTCCATGAAGCACACATATTAAGAGACGAGCTTGATCGGGGGTGACCATCTCTGGGAATTTTGTTGGCAGGATTTTCGTACTGATCACTCTGTGCAAAATTCTTTCAAGAGGTGTTAGGGAAGATGGCACGAAACCAACTTCCTCTCCCTTAGAATTCCAAACCCAACTGTCGCTATTAAGCAATCTACTAGCGTCATGAAGTGATGGATGACGGGTTTGATACGAGCAATTGGTGACTTCGGGGAGCTTGGAAAGTTTGTTGATTGCGGAAGGAGAGCAATCAACAAGATTTCCTCGAAGGGGAACAACATGGAGACGAAACGAACTAGCATGTTTGTAAAATTCATTGACTAAGTTAATGCTTGCCCTACAAGGGGGTTCAAAAACTCGTGCCATGTCCTTTTGAAAAACAATGCGGGTGAGTAACTCCATGTGAGGATCTGAGAGATCCACTCCTCTTTCCAAAAGAAGCGCAGCGTTGGCAGCGATAACCATGATCTACAGGTCAATAATTATAATTAATATTATAATCATCGGGAATCTAGAAAACTCTACGATAAACTTTCGAGACACTACAAACTCATCTCAAATCACCTTAAAACCTTATCGTGCAAGCAAAATTATAATTTGGGGTTGCGCCGTCATGCTGCGCCGTCGGCTCAGACGCCGGCGCAAAATATTTTGCAAAGTTTTTCGAAAATTTTGACAGCAATGCCCCAAATTACCTATTTGTTGGCAGAGATAAGTCCTAAAGTCGACTTTTGAGAAGAAGATCCTATCCTAGAAGTTCCTAACGAATTCACGAAAAACTGTAGAGGCTTACCTTGGATTTGGAAGAAAGCTTCGAAATAGAAGGATTTTTAGCTCTCAAGAGAGTGCTCTAGGAGCTTTTGGAGTGAAAAAGCGTTTTGAGATTTGTGAGAAGCCTAGAGGTTTGACGGGGGTATTTATAGGGTGAAAATCTAAGATATTCCTAATATATTCGTCAAATCCGCATGATTTAAAATTTGAATTTAAATCAGATTTGGTAGAGTTCAAATAATTTGACGTTGGGCCGCCAGGTGCGCCAAATAAAGAATTTTTATTTCTGTCGCTTGGCTGCCAGACGTATATATACACAGCAAAACAGGGGATTATTTCATTGTTTATTGTGAATTTAGATTGAAACATTTGGTTATGATGATGTAATCTTTTGGTGGTGAAGTTTAAGATGTTATAATAGAAGTGTCAAAGGTTGACACTTATACCTAAAATATATCTTTTAAGAAGAATTTTGATGCTTAAGTTGTTAAACTAATTGGGAATTATTTTATTTGTATGAGAGAATTGGTGATTCATTTCATTAATTGTAGTTTTCATATAATTTTGATTTATGATTTGTAGGGAAGGAGCACCATCATCTCAAAATATTATTTTGGACAATGAATTCAAACCCATCAAGGAAATGGATTTTGATACAAAAGAGGAAGCTTCGAATTTTTGGAAAGATTATGGTAGAAGAATTGGATCTGGAGTTAAAAAATCTACTACGAATAAGAGCAAGAAAGATGGTTCCATAACTAGGGATGGCAATTTGGGTGGGTATTTAGGATACCCGTCCGAACCCACCCATAAAAAATATCTGATATCCATCGGATACCGGATATCGGATAGGGTACGAGTATTGAAAAATAAAAAAAAATCAACTAATCCGGTATTCGTCCGAAATGAACGGATAGTTAAAGTACCTGATATCCGATACCCTATAATATAAATATTTTATTATATTTTATACATTTTTTTATTATACTTTTAATTTATTTATTTTAATTAACGGATATTGGGTATCGGATATCGGATATATCCGATTTTTGAATGAGGATATCCTATCCTATATCCATTATTTTTGGATATTTAGGGTACCCGTCAGATACCGAGAATCGGATACGGATATTAAAGAGAATGAACGGATACGGATAGTGATAAAATTTAGGGTATCCTATCTCTTGCCATCCTTATTCATGTAGATTTGTGTGTTGCAAGGAGGGTGTAAGAGGGAAAGATAAAAGAGACTATTTATATGTCAACCCTCGACCCGAAACAAGAACAAATTGTAAAGCGAGAATGATAATATCATATACCAATGAGAAGTTCAAAATTTATGATTTTATGGAAACATAATTCTCCATCTCCCAGAAACAAGTCACATGTTAGCATGTCAACGGAAATTAACTGAAGTTCAAGAACAGAAAATTGATTTGGCAGATGATTCGGGGCTTCATCAAAACGCCACATTTGATCTTATGAGTGAACATGTAAGTGGAAGGGCTAATTTTGGATATACGAGGGTGGACCTGAAAAACTACCTCCGTACCAAAAGACAAAGAAGTTTGATTTTTGGGGAAATGAGTTGCTTATTGAAGTATTTTGAAGACCAATTAACAGACAATCCCTCATTTTTTCATTCTTATCAATCAGATTCGGGGGAGCAAATAACAAATATATTTTAGGCAGATGCACGTATGCTCCTTGACTACGGATTCTTTGGTGAGGTTGTATCAGTTGACACCACATTTTGTACCAATAAAGCAAATTGGCTACTTGCTATGTTTTCTGGAATCAACCATCACAGGAAGATCGTGATCTTTGGGGCTGCATTGTTATATGATGAGACAGTGGCATCATTTAAGTGGTTATTCGAGATATTTTTGAAGGCGCATTGGGATAAAAGTGTTGGGAAATGGCCATGCACACTGCGCAACGGAAACGGATATAAAATAAAAATTTTTAAACCAAACATAAGCACATAGCGATTTCTTTCGCAATAGATCCGCTATATGGATCTGTATCAGTATAAGGACAAGAATTTACCCAAATCGATCGGTTGTTCTTTGTGTTTACGAATATGAGGAGTCCACTCCGAGTGTGCTCCCTCCAACGGTGATCCACACGAACAGTTTGGTAGATGCCTAGGTGCTAGCCTCTTCCACTTCTCCAAGTGAACCAGGAGCCTTATCTACGGTGTTCTTGGATTCAAGAACACTTCTCAAAATCCAAGACTATATGGCGCCTATGATCAAGAATTCTTATTCTTGATCTCACACAACCTTGACTCACAAACCCTAAAACACTTTTAGGTCTATGCGCCACTTTCTCTCTCTAGAAACTAGGGTTGTGTTTTCTCTCTCTCTTCACCAAAAGCCAAAATCGAATTTTGCTCTTGTGAATTAGCTAAGGAAATTCGAAATTCTCAAGGGTCATGAGGCATAGGGAAAGTCGACTTTAGCTTCTTATATATAGGGTTTGAAGTTTTGATAATTATAATTAGGGTTTCCCAAAATTATATGATTATCAAATTATTAAATTATGAGATTACACTAATATCATAAATTTAGGACTTGAATTCCTAATTATAATATTACCTTAATATTATAATTTGGATCCAAATGCAATCTTGGAGAATCAATTTGGAAGATCAAATCTTCCCAAAAGATGCTCAATCCATGCGCCTAGTCCAAGGAATTTTAAGTTGGAATTTAATAAACTAAAATAAAAAACCTAACTATTAGGTAGTTATAACTAATTTGTTATTTTCCAACAATACTGATTTAAGATATTACCATAATATCTTAAGTCAATCTTTTAAATCTTGAATTTTAGTCTTTATTGAATTAAAATATTACACTAATATTTAAATCCAACTTTAGACCTAAAATTCGAATTTACCTATATATATTATTATTGAATTAAAATATTACCTTAATATCTTTAATTCAATCATTTGAAATCTAGATCAAATCTATTTGAATTTCAAATCTTCAAGCCATGACTTTAATTAATAAAACATTTCTATTAATTAAAATAGGCTAGTATTAGGCGCCAACCTCATCCCTATTTATCCTAATATTAGTGAATTTAATAAATTAATAATTTCCTAACTTTTAGGAAACTTATTTAATTTATTTATTCCCAATATTATAAATAGGAATATAATTATAAATAGCATAATCACATTATCTATTTAATAATTATCATCCATATATATATTTAAATTTGTCCCACAAATCTAAATATCATATATCTGTAGATATTTATTTAAGACAATATTTCCTGTCCCAGACAGTCAATTATGTCCTAAACGGTGTCACCAATGTGACCCACGAATTAACCCTAATTCGCGTCCCGAATTGGCATCTTGATCCTGCTCGTGTGTGACCCAGTAGGCCCCACGTGAAGTTGGCAGCAAGTCATCCCTATGACTTACAAGTCGAGAGCGGACTCTAGCAAGCCATCACGACTACCCAAAACACGTGAGTTATCGTTTAACGCCGAAACGACTTAACCTCAGTACCACCTTGTCAAATTCCCTTTTTGTCCTACGATATTCCGGTAATGGATCAGGCATGGGAAAGTCATCCAAAATCCATACCTCCAACTTTCTCGATTCCTTGAGTAAGTCCCAATTTCTAGTGTGGCCACACATTCCTTGGACAGACTCATCGAGGGGCCCAGTAGAATATCTCCCATCTCCATGAGGGACAAAATTCCGTCTTGGTCAACCATATTCCTCAGCACGGTAATCAACCAAACCCGTACTTAGCCCTTATGGCTACCCTGCTACGGGCAACGTTAGACTAAGCCAAAGTCTGACAACTACAACGCCGGAATAATGAAGACCTCAGGTCTTGAGGGCATCGGGACAGGTGTACAGGAGAAACTAGCTAATGACTAAAACCATGTAGGATTCTCTGGGTCAGTCCAGCAACTCGTAACCCTTTACGTAATTGCACCATGACTCTCGTACCAGCATCTAGTGCATGCATCCCTATGCACCGAGGTCATGCTGGTCTTAGTTCATTTCAAGTTCCCACTTGAATGATCGACCAGGGACAGTTTAGATTAATTATCCTATAATTAATCACGGACTGTTATCACAGTAAACATGCTAATAATGTGATAACCATTAATTTATCTCTATAAATTAATTGATATGTTCACAGCAAATCTTTAAGATGATTGGCCCTAGGGCACAATCTCCATCAAACTCCCACTTGCACTAGGTACAATCATTAATCAAACTGTTCCTAACACTTAGGAACATCCATTAATTTGTCTAATTCCCACTTGACATTACATAATACTTATGTAAGACCTGTGCTGGGGTTTCTTTCAGAGGATTTGGCAAAATACCCTCGACTGCTATGTTTTCATATCTTAATATCACTATCTCTAGGCGATCTTGTCTGAGAGCTTATCACTGTCGGAACATCAGTGGGGAACTCCTTCCCATTTGGTGTCTTCCTGTCTCACAGGGTGATCACCAAGTGTACTTCAGACACTTGTTTTACAGTCTACGTCTCCACGCGACTATCCCATTCTTTGTAGAATCAGTAATCGTACTCTGCTTGGAACCATTCCAACTTTACGATTACTATGTTCAGGGAATACATTTTAACTGCGATCAGTCTTGGTTGGCTTGAATAATGGGCTTTGTGTAACACTTTACACTAATTCTACCATAAACCAAGAATTTGTCCTCAGTGCTTCATAAGTACTTAAGGACCTTAATGACAGCTTCCCGGGGAACCTCAACAGGGTCACAACTCGTCATTTATAGGGCAAGGGTCATATTGAGTCTGGTACGACACGATGGATCCTATTGCCAAAGCATAAGGGATGCCATTCATGTGTCCTTTGCTCATCATGTGTCTCAGGAAACACTGATTCTTGCTAAGGAGCAAAACTCGATTCATCGGCATGAATCTCTTCTTGAAATCTCACATACCGAACTCCTTCAGTATCTTATCCAAGAACGTACTTTTGACTCAATCCAAGAAGTCTCCAAGATCTATCACCATAGATTCTTGTTGCCTACTATAGGCCACTTTCTTTCCATCATCGAAAGTGATTTACTCATCTAAGATTCTCAATCCTTAAGATAGTAATATCATTTTCGACTAGCTATATGTCAACGACATATGGCACCAAGAATACAATCGTGCTCCCACTAACCTTATTGGAAACATAGGACCTATCATGGTTTTTGAAAGAAGCCATACCCTTTTGACGTCTTCACCAAACAATGACAAAAGTTTCTAGATAGGTGGCGGGCTCACCACGCTCCTAGAGCAACACATCCCTGCTCTCAATAACCAAAGATCCCCATCTTTGAAACTGAGAACGTGTTCTATCAGAACTTTGATGTCCTTATGTTTTAGAGGAGCTTCCACAACACCTTGCGGATCTTCTCTAATTTTCGTCTGCGCCACTCAAGTGTCTTATGGATCTTGAACTCCTTCAAGATTCATCTTGCTCCCACTGTTTCTTTTGGAAACAAAGAATCCCTTTCTAAAAGGTATTCACCTCTGACTCACAAACCCTTTTGTAATCAGGTGGGTAGTTTGACTTGATACCCCCGTTGCGTTCTTAGGGTATCCCACAAGCACATACTTGAGGGTTTTGAAGACAGTTTATAATCTGCCCTTGGCTTATTATAAACTTTTGAAGTCCTCAAATTGAGACAAAACAATTATGGGACTCTTCCCATACCATATCTTATATGGCGTCTCTTAGACGAAGCGGTTAAGTGTGAAGTCAGCAGCTTCAAGAGCACACCCTTTAAAGGTTGGCAGAAGATCAATTAGACTCATCATAGATCAAACCTTATCTTATAGGGTTTGATACCTTTTCTCAAAACACCATCCACTATGGGGTTTTAGAAAGAGCAAGTTGTAAGACCATCTCACAGCTTCTAAGATGATTAAACTATTTCTTGACTCAAATCTTTGTTCCCTTGATCGAATCAAGTAACTTGATTTTCTTGTCAAGTTAATTCTTTACTTCTCTTTGAAATCTCTATTTCAAAAGATCCCTCACTTGTGTTTCAAAAGGTAGCCGTAGATCTATCCTTTTGAAGCGGTTAGTAAGAGTTATTACTTTTGGCTTAACTACTTGTGGGTCCACATACATCAACTATGTATGTTTCCCAAAAGTCAGACATTCTATTACTGTGGTCAGTAGAGGAATGTCACTTGTCATTTTTCCATTTTAAACAAGACTTGCAAGCATCATATGATTCATAATCATGTGAGCTTTAGAAGTTCATCTATATGAAACTTCACAAGGCGTTTCTTATTTGTATGGCCAAAACGACAATTACCGAAAGTGTATAGGATTAGATTCACTAATCTTAATCCCCTTCTTGTATCAATGTTATGAATATTGTTATTGTTTCTAATTTAAGACATAATGGTTTTGCAAATCACATAAGCAAACAAGCATTACTTTATTAAAGTAGAAATCAATTCTTCAATGTTTACACATAAAATCTTCCTTATCTCTATAAGGAGAAAATAATGTTCAAAATTTTAAAGAATAACAATAAACTAGCTCAAAGGGGCTATCCAAGCTCTCATGTTCCTTCAGTAGCAGTGGCAGCAACCTTTGCTCCATTGTCCACTTCTAGGTCCATATCGCCCACGTCCTCGTTTTCTACTGTCTCTGAAGACCCTACACATCAAATGTGAGAACCACATATCGTATCCAATACTTAAGTGGTTAAGTAGAAAAGGAGATTAACAAAGATACCTGAAGTAGAGGCTTGAACGCACTTCTTCATCTTTTGATCTTCCCAGTAGTATTTGCACTTTCTCATCGCGTGTCCTGACACTTGACAGAAAGCACAAGATACTTCCTCTGAGGGTTTTGCCTTCTTGGCAGGTGATTGATTAGGGTCGTCCTCTGGCTTGGTCTCACCATCCAGCTCGATTCCCTTCATCTTTTCTTTGCCCTTCAATTTCCTTTCCCTTTTCTGAATCAGGGATGCCTCAACTGACTTGAGCATTCCTTGCAACTCAGAAACTGTCTTCTCTGTTCCTCTCCTATAGTAGCTTCTGACGAATGAGTCACAGCTCTTAGGCAGTGAGCACAGGATTATGCCTGCGGCAATCTCAGGTTGAACAGGGAATCCTAGCCTTTCAAGATGATCTAGGTACCCTCTCATGTGAGTGACATGGTAACCAACAGATTCACCTTCAACCATTTTGCAAGACATAAGAGCCTTAGTGGTCTCATATCTATCTTGTCTGATTTGATAGCGGAACATTTCCTTGAGACGCATAATCATCTCATATGACATCAATGTGTCCAAGCCCTCATGCAGCTCTGGAATCATTGTGTCTATCATCAGACAAGAGACCTCCAGCGAGTCGTCGAAGTGCTTCTCATAAGCCCTCCACTCAGCTCCTGGAGCGCCCTTGGCAGGCTCATTAGGGATAGGTTTGTCCAGGACATACAGTGTCTTCTCATGGGTGAGAACAATTCTCAGATTACGAAACCAATCGAGGAAGTTCGTCCTAGTCAGCTTATCCTTCTCAAGGATAGGTCGCAGTGAAAAAGTTGAACTACTAGTTGCCATTTGATTCTACAATTCCAAAGATATGAATTTTGATTAGCAGAAAATATATGTCCACCATTTTATAAAACCCAGTAAAATTTTATTATTAGTGGCTAAGATCCATATTTCACCAAAATTTACCGTCGCGGAGGGCGATCATGCACCTTTCGGCTATTTAGGTAGGTAACTCTTTACCAATCACATCATATGTGACTCTTAGATCTTTATGGGACTGTATCATCATATGATACTTATTATGGCATGTTTATCCCATCTAATGCCTTGAGGTCCAAAACCGTTTTGATAACCCCATTAAGTCACACAATAAAACTCGTGAATGGTAAGGTCCAAACGACGAGGCCGAGGCCCAGCCCCATATCATCAACGACGTCACTCAAACACGTGTCGCGGAGGGCGATCACCGCATTTAATGACCCAAGACTTCAATGGGCGTCGAACTGAATCTCCCATTCACCCCGTGTGAACTCGAGGTCAAGATAGATACGTGTCGCGGAGGGCGATCACCGCTCTATGATGAACAAGATTTCCACAGGGTGTTTTATTGATGGCATTAAAACTTAAGATTTTCTAAAAGGGTTTAATTTTTATAAAATCGTTCCGTTTCATAGTTTAATTTAAAAACTCCTTTTAAAATTAAACGAGTCATGCCACATGTTTATTTTCCCATGTATCACATACATATAAACATGTGCATGGATCTTGCATCATATGCAAAATCCCACGCTCGTATCGTATACGTTGTTGTAGCGTTTAATATGGTAAATAGCATGTTAAAATCGCGTCCTAAACATACATCTAGCGCTTTGCATCACATACAATGCTAAAATGTAAAACAGACATATATCGTGTTTAGATATGGCCCACCTATCCTAACAATTCTCCCAAGCCAATGAGAGAATTTTTCTAAAAAGAAAACGTAAAATTACAAGAGAGTAAACCCCAGTTACATTGAGGTATAAACTGAAAAGTAAAATTACATCGGATAGAGGGAGACGACACGCAGGCCGTATACACCAAAAACCTAGAGCCATATCCAACACCACACAATTACATATATGAACCATTCATACAATTATGTCAAACACGATATATCAAACACACATATCAAAACCGATTTTGTATTGTGTTTAATTAGGATTGTGCAATTTTAACATGCCCTTTTCTTGAATTTAGGCCCATTATCAATAATTATAAAATTCAAGAATCATATTCAAGAATTTAAATTATTGATCTGAAAACTTTATAAAATTCACAATTTTAATAAATTTTCAGCCACCCCCTTTTATAATTATAATTAAAACAATTTTAACTATAATCATAAGGAATTTCGACTTTTGCCTAAAATTTCAAGAAAAATTTTAAATCAATCATATTGATTTCCTTATGTATCACATACATAAAATTTGCACCTTTTGCATTAATTCCAAAAAGTTTGGTGGATCTTTTTCGTAAAACATCAACAAGCATGCCAATGAAAAGCGGTAAAAACATACATTACACATCACATGTATAATCACCAAAACTAATACAGATCCAAGAATAGCGTGGCTCTGATACCACTGTTGGGAAATCGCCATGCACACTGCGCAGCGGAAACGGATATAAAATAAAAATTTTTAAACCAAACATAAGCACATAGCGATTTCTTTCGCAATAGATCTGCTATATGGATCTGTATCAGTATAAGGACAAGAATTTACCCAAATCGATCGGCTGTTCTTTGTGTTTACGAATATGAGGAGTCCACTCCGAGTGTGCTCCCTCCACCGGTGATCCACACGAACAGTTTGGTAGATGCCTAGGTGCTAGCCTCTTCCACTTCTCCAAGTGAACCGGGAGCCTTATCTACGGTGTTCTTGGATTCAAGAACACTTCTCAAAATCCAAGACTATATGGCGCCTATGATCAAGAATTCTTATTCTTGATCTCACACAACCTTGACTCACAAACCCTAAAACACTTTTAGGTCTATGCGCCACTTTCTCTCTCTAGAAACTAGGGTTGTGTTTTCTCTCTCTCTTCACCAAAAGCCAAAATCGAATTTTGCTCTTGTGAATTAGCTAAGGAAAGTCGAAATTCTCAAGGGTCATGAGGCATAGGGAAAGTCGACTTTAGCTTCTTATATATAGGGTTTGAAGTTTTGATAATTATAATTAGGGTTTCCCAAAATTATATGATTATCAAATTATTAAATTATGAGATTACACTAATATCATAATTTTAGGACTTGAATTCCTAATTATAATATTACCTTAATATTATAATTTGGATTTAAATGCAATCTTGGAGAATCAATTTGGAAGATCAAATCTTCCCAAAAGATGCTCAAGCCATGCGCCTAGTCCAAGGAATTTTAAGTTGGAATTTAATAAACTAAAATAACAAACCTAACTATTAGGTAGTTATAACTAATTTGCGCTTGCTTGTATAACTATAAATTGGAGAGCGACTTTGAGGTGGCTTGGAGTGTTGTATTGGCAAATTACAATGTACTAGATAATAGTTAGCTCGCATCTTTAAACAAGTTGAAGGATAAATGGGCAGCATGCTATATGAAAAAAAAACTTTCACACTTGGAATACGAAGCACACAGATAAGTGAGAATTTTAACTCAAAGTTTAAAGGGAGCTTGAATCGAAACGTTGATTTGATTCGTTTCTTTAAGCAATTTGAGAAGTTTGTTGAGAAAAAATGACATGTAGAATCAATCTGAATTTCAAGTTCATCAGAAGCTTCCACAATCACCAAGTGTGCCTTCTCTTATGTTAGAACAAGTTGCTGATGAATACACTGATAAAAAGTTGAAGATGTTTCTACAACAATATCTCTTGAAGGAATTTTATCGTGTAAATAAAATGACAGCAAGTGAGCAATGCAAAGAATATGTCATTGATATGGTTCGTTATGAAGGAGAATTACAATTTTATAAATAAAGGTATGGATGATTTGATGGAGCAAGTTAGGGAGCGTGATAGAAAAGCAAAACATGTAAGTAATGACAATGATCATGAGATAGAGATGTATGTAAGTAATGACAATGATCTTGAGATACAAAAAGAAAGCATGTCACAACCAACGTGAATCAAGAAAAAGCTTGGACTCAAGGGAAAGAAACGCTTGAAGAGTTGGACTGAACATCCACCTAAAAGAAAAAAGGCTCCTAGTATCAAACCTTCACAAATCCAACTAGAGTTTTAAGTAAATGCATGTAGATATTGTGATTGTATAAACATTTATTTAAGAAATTTTAATGTTTGATTAAATATTGATTCTTGTGAGTTTCTATTATAGGGCAATCCCTCTTCAACTCAGCTTCTTGATAACTTCACCCAAGATATTGGGAATGATTTGAGTTTTACTAAATTGATGGTAAGGGTTCATTCTTTCTCTTTATATAAATATTACGGTAAATTACACTTTGTGTTGGGAATTCAAGGGCGCCTAAGGCAGCGGAAGCATGTAAAATAAAATTTAAAGAAACATTAAACGCCCAGGTCCAAGAATTCCCGAACGGATCCGCTAGCTGAATTTAAAACTTTTGGTTAAGTGGTATACCTCAGAGTTTCAATCGCTTTAGTTGAACGGGGCGTTCCCAAGAAGTCCACTTGACGCGTCCTTCCTCCGCCGGTAATCCACACGAACAGTTTGGAGATGCCTAGGTGCTAGCCTCCTTCACTTCTCAAGTGAATCCGGAACCTTTATCTACGGGTGTTCTTTTGGATTCAAGAACTCTTCTTGAATGTCCAAGAACTCTATGGCGCCTTGATCAAGAACACTTCTTGATCCCACACAACCTAGACACACAATATTAACTCTTAATATTGCGCCACTTTCTCTCTCTAGGAAAGCTAGGATGCGATTTTCTTTCTCTCTCCTCACCAAGAGAAAATCGAATTTTCTCTCTCTAAGAAGAACTAGGCTTAAGTCGATTTTCACTCTATGTGCATGAGGCTCTCACCTTTTGTGATTTCACTCTCAAGAATCCAATTCTCAAGTTTTGTGAATTCTCTCTCTAGACTTAGATCAAAATTGAAATTTTTCTCTCTCTAGAATTGGCATGTGAAAGTCGACTTATGGCTTTCTATTTATAGGGTTTGGGGATTTTTGATAATTATAATTTTAGGAAGGCCTAAAATTATATAATTATCAAACCATAATATTATGATATCTTAATATCATAATTTTAGGACTTGATTTCCAATTTAAAATATTACCTTAATATTAAAATTGGAATCAAAATGCAATCTTGGAGAATCAATTTGGAAGATCAAATCTTCCCAAATCTCTCTCTCCTCATGCGCCAACTTCTCCCCATTTTTGTTGGAATTTAATAAATCAAAATAACTAACTAACTCTTAGATAGTTATAACTAATTTGTTATTTTCCAACAATATTGAATTAAAGAATTCCCAGAATATCTTTAAGTCAATCTCACCAAGTCTCAAACTCTAGATAATTGAATTAAAATATTACA
>QANZ01019376.1:0-32498 GCA_003254925.1 Chamaecrista fasciculata
AATTTCCTTGGAATCCTGTGATTTAACATAGCAAGAATCAGCATTGAATTCGAAGAAAACAGAATTGTCCTTAGCAAAACGAGAAACACTAATTAAATTCTTGGTTATGTGAGGAACATGTAAGAGATTATTGAGCTTAAGAGAAACTTTAGAATTAAATGGAGATTGAAAAATAGAATGGCCAATATGCTTAATATTTAAACCTGTACCATCGCCCATGTGAACCTGTTCTTGACCAAGATAACCAGAACTTGATGCAAGATTGGAGTTATTGTAAGTGACATGACTCGAGGCACCTGAATCTGGGAACCAGGATGCATCAGTGAGAAGATCTGGTGTAGCAACAGTAGATGCTACATTGACAGAAGGTCGAGGTCCAGAAAATTGAGGAGCATTTTGCATGTACTGAGAGTCATTGACAAAGTAATTAGAGTCATATCTGTAATAACAGTAAGATGCCAAGTGACCAGTGCGATTGCACACTTGACAAACAAAATTGGACCTAGGACCTCTAGGAGGTCGAGAGCTACCACGACCTCTGCCACGATTTTGATTAAAATTGGAACGACCACCACGGTTATTTGATCCATGAAAACGAGAATTAGGATTATGGTTGGACTGCTGAAAAGGCTTAGAGGAATTAGAATTGGAATTAGATTGAGAACTCTTGTCTTTAGAATCTTGAGTTGCAAGGTTAACAGTTGGAGGATCAACTTTAGGTACAACATGCTTTTCTAATTTGATTTCTTCAGAAATGAGAAGAGCTTGAAGCTCAGAGACAGAAACATTTCCTGACCGAACATTAATAGAAGTAATGAACGGACCATACTCAACTGGCAGACCTTCAAGAATACATTGAATATGCTCATGCTCAGGGACAACTGTACCAATGGAAGTTAAGGCATCAACAATTGCCTTAATACGCAGAAGATACTCTGCCATTGATCTAGCATCTTTCTTGATGCTACGAAGCTCATTACGATACTGATAGACCTTGGCCTTCATATGAATACCAAAGTGAGTCTGAATTCGCTCCCAAATTTCATAGGAATGAACACAGCCAACGACTAATGTCTGCATCTGATCTCCCAACGAAGAGAGAATCCATGACATTAACAGCTTGTCCTGCTTGCGCCAAAGAACTAAAGCAGGATTAATTCGATTTGCCAAACGATCTTCAGCAGTAAGAAACTGATCAGGCATAGAGTTTGCAAAGAGAAATTCGTCAAGTCCATGACCTTGCACAGCAGAAGTGATCTGCTGATGCCATGGAAGGTAATTTTTATCTTCTAGCTTAGTAGACAAAGGATGAGAAAATACAACAAGTGAAGACGCAGAAACTGAATGTGTTTGTGAAGTAGAAGAATCTTGTGAAGGAGTAGAAACGGAAGAAGGAATTGAAGCCATCGCTGTTAAGCTCAGGGCTCTGATACCATAATAGATTTATGAAATTGAGCTAAAGGAAACAGAGAAATTCTCATATATTGAATGAATGAAATGAATGAGTACAGAGATGTATTTATAGACACCACATAATAACTAATCACGTGCTATCTTGTAACTACTCAGCTGAACCAATTGTAACAAACTAAGCTGACAAAACTAACTTATGAACTTATGCACTATAACGTCCCAATACAGAATCTGATATGAATCAGTGAACTGATACACTATTATCCAATAGATTGAGGTGGAAGTTTCATGGAATCCTCACCCCGTTCACTTCTGAGGTATTTGTTGATCTTCCTTGTCTTGTGACTTTCATTCCTCTACCTCCTCCCCTTGCAAAATTCTTCATGTCTTGTACTAGCAATGAACTAAATTAGTATTAGCCACAAGTAAAGATGAAAAGTATAAAGCAAAAAAATTATGAATCAATTAATATGCTGAAATAGTTGTGGTTCTAATTTTAACATGGATCAACACTTTTTAGTCTTGACACAATCTTTATCCATGACTATTCCCTACAATTTTTTGAACAAAAATTAAAACTCAAAAGCACAATAATTTAAAAGTCAAAGCTCCAATCATTTAACATTGCGAGTCATATGCAATATTGGGAAGCACAAGGCTCAAACACTAACCTAACCAATAGCATTTTATTAATTGAAGAGAATTAAACTATTGTGGTTTTGTCTTACAGAATCAGATGCTAGATGACATGCTAATAGAAAGAAACCAAAAGCCTGGGCCACAAATTGCAGCGTATAAGAAAGAGAAGGAGCTTTTGGTAAAAGAGAAAAGGGAATTGAGCCAAAAGCTTGGTGTTCTTGAACAAGAAAAGGTAGTGAAAGATGGTGTGTGAGTAGAGTGAGATGTTATCGTCATTAATTAATTACTAGCTTTTCAATTTGTATAAGAACTAGGCATATATATGATTGAATGTATAGTACGTATATATATATAAGGGGGTCGGGTATAATGATATATATATATATGTGTGTGTGTGTGTTAATTTATATAATTAATTAATTAAATTTATGCAGAGGAGATTGCAAGGAACCAAGCAGAAGTGAAAATGCTGAGGGAAGTAGAGAGGCAACAAAGGGAACAAAAAGAAGCTCAGGCAATGGCCTACTTTGATTGGGACAACAGCAACAATCTTCACTTTCCTTTCCTGCAAATGCTTTATGCTCATCCTCTTATTCATCAACCACAACTACTTCCAGGTATTAATTATATTAACAAAACAAACACATCTCACTTGTCTTGCTAGCTACATATATATGAATATGATATTATTCACCTATTAATTACAGATTTACAGTATTATCACACCATAGTACACTATAGTACACTATACAGAGGCATTCTTATTGTTGTATGTATATGCCACGAAGAGGAAAGAAACCATAGTACACTATACGCCATAGCACACTATAAGATTGAATCAATGATGTAAATGACCATATAGACCTAATTTCGTACTCTCCTCACTAATTAGGGCACAACATAATAGTTTAGATTCTCATATAAGAGGAAAGAAACACAGAACTTGTGAAACATGGTCAAAATTATTCGAACATCTTATGTGTGGTAAAATTATCCATTTCCTTAGGTTTTCTCCCAATTTTCATGGCGGCTATTTCAATTTTTTTTCCCTAGACTAGCGCCAAAGTTTGGGGGGAATTAAAAACTTTTGGCAATTACTGGTGGCGACAATATATATTGTCAACAAAAATATTATTAGTGGCTAATCTCGCTACCAATATGTTCTGCATCAAAATTTTCATGCAATGTATTGGTGACGACTAAATGAAAGTCGCTACCTATTATAAGACTATTGGTGACGACTTCTTTATTTGCCAGCAAAAGCAGACTATAGGTGGCAAAGTTCACATGTTGCTAGCAATGCTGGCTTATTGGTGGCATCTTTTTTGTCGCCACCTATAATCATGTTTTTTGTAGTGCTTTCTGCTGATGCTGCACCTACTAGGCGGGGAGTTGGTTGATGTTTGTTGTTTTTGCCTTCTTTGTTTGGGCTTTTTGCTCTTTTATTTTGGTTTTGTACTAGATTGTGGTTTGTTGGTTTCGTTTATTAGAATGAGGTATTATTCAAGCAAAAAAAAAAAAAGATTTAATATTCAAGTGTTGTTCTAACCGCCATTGAGGCTCTGGTATATTAAATTAAGTGTTTCATTTAGAATAAGATTTTTTTTAAGTGTTTTTGGTGTGTAAATTCTCTTTTCTTCTACTATATTCTAGGGATGATCAAAATACTTATACTCAATAGTTACCTGCAAATTTTGCCCATTGGGTTTGGGTAAAAAGTGAATTCGACTGTGTATAGGGATTTACTCATTCAAAACAATGGGTATGTGTTCGAGGCTGAGGATAGGAGTACCCCCCCCCCCTCCCGGATCCTACCTACTACTGTACCATGTTTTTTTTAAATATATATATATATTTAGTTGCTGCTAGACATGTATAATATTAATATACATATTATTATGTATATATTATATATTTTAATGAGGAAACCTAGTCTTTGGTCCCTCATATTATGTAACGGCTAATATATAATATCACCAACCAATATTCATGGTTATTATTAGTTTGAATTTCTTATATATAGTAGACATGAACAAGATGGAATAAAGAAATTATGAAATAATATAATAATGGAACACTTTTATTATTATTGTAGAAGAAAGCATGGATGGAGGAAGAAGACATAGTTCTGATAGAAGCACATAAAAGAGACTTCTTTGGAGAACAGAGAACACTATCAAAAATCACAGGAACACAACAAAACAACGCCAGCTGGCGAAAAAGAACAGAAACAACAATGGCTCTACTTTGCGTCTGTCTTTGTTGCAGGAGTGCATAAAGCTAGTGACGCAATTCAATGCTCCTCAACAACAACAAGAAGAAGATGAGGCTGATCAAGATATGAACGATGTTGATCTCAATGAAGATCAAATTCTGCCTTACGACGACAACAACAACAACCTTTAGATCGACAATGGCAACAGTAACGGCAGCAACCATCCTGGGAAGCTGAAGGTTCGTTACGAGAGTGCCTCTGACGGCAGCAACTCAGAGTAGTGGGAAATTGAGTATAGTCTAAAGGGTAAGAAGTTTAGACTTATTCTACTGGAATGATGTATACTGATTCATAAATCAGTTAGACAAAAATCAGAAGTCTTAAGGTTCAATTGCTTTCACAAGTGCTTTGTGACCGTATCATTTTGTCATGTTGGAGGAAAATCATAAGCCTTACTTAGACCCATTCATAATTCAGTTAGAGGAAAATCAAACCTTACGACCACTATATAATAGATGTCTTCACTTGAGAGAAAAAAGATTTGAGTTGTAATTATAAAAGACTCTGACTTCATGAATGTTGTCTCCCTTCCATCATCATTGATGGATTGAATCTGTATTATGATTACCCATCATAATAAATTTCATTTGAAGAATTAATCATATTATGACTATGATAAATGAATTATCAAGTTATTTTATTTAATTTAGATTAATTTAATTTTAAATGAATGAGTATATAAAGTGTGAAGTATTTAAGTTTGTTAGTAGTATCATTGTTTATTTTAAACTAAGGGATGATGATATAAAAATATTAACAAAGAATATTCAAACATTGGTTTTAATCTTATTCTTAGGGTGCCTTTGGATGGGCAGTACGGTAAAGGAGGAGTTAAAGGAGAGGTGATTTTGTAAAGTAAAGGTGTCTTTGTAGTTGAATTTTGTTTTTGTTTTGTTTGTTTTTTTGTTGTATTAATGCATTCCATGAATTACAAGATAGATAATGTTGCTGATGATTCATTCCGGACGTGAAAGCGACACTGTCATTGTATATATTAATTTTTTACAAATCTTTCATCATGATTCATATGTTTAATTTTTCAAATCTTATATGTCGCATTCAAAAAAATTTATCAATTATATGTAATTTTTTATATTTTTCAATCCTTTTAAAGGAATGTGTCCTTGGAAGAGGATAATATGACCCCCTCAAGACAGCAAACCTTGTGTGTTCTTTTTTAAGGTAGTCTAAATCATTTGACAAAATGGTCCATATCGCCTGGTAGTGCTGAGAATTCCATTTCCAAACGTAGCTCATCTGCGAGTGTCATCATTCCAATCAAGAATATCATACAAGAAAAAATTTAAAGACCCTATTTTCTATGAACAACTCAGTCTTCTTTTGAGTAAACTAACAATTTGGTCCTTGAATTATACAAGCTCACACGAATTGGTCCTCGATTTATCAAAATTGTACAACCAGGTCCTCGAATTATGCTGACTCGTTGCACGTTGGTCCCTCCGTTAGCCAGCCCGTCCAAAAAAGCTGACGTGGACCGTTAGGCTGGTGATGTGGACCGTTAAGTGCTGACGTGGCACGTTAATTGCCACGTCACCGCACCTAAATGAAAAAAAAAAAGAAATAGTGTGCCACATCATAAATTTTGCATCAACTACACTTTTTAGTCTTTTTTTTTTTTTGCCGAAAACTACACTTTTTAGTCCCTATCACATAAAATGCACGATTCAGTCCCTAACCCAGTAATTCAAACACCTAAAATCATTAAGCCCCAACCTCCAACCCATTCGAACCCTAATTCTTCCTTTCTCACCCACTCACCTTCCATTCGAACCAAACCCTACCATCTCCAAACCAAGTTCACGAATCAGACGCACCCTTCAACCGTTTGCACCAAAACCATCGAACCCACTCATCGCCTTCCCGTTGGAATCAAACCGTATGCACCTCCAAAACCATGGAGGCGAACAATCGACAAAGGTGAGGTTTGTGGGTATGTTTTGATTGCTCAGATTTTCTTTGTCATAGTAATGAGTTCTTCAAGAGGGTCTGCAAGATCATTTGGGCAAGAGAGAGTGATGGATTCGTCAACGAGAAAGAGAAAATCTGTGACTAAGAAGTGCAGGTGTGGACCTTTGTTATTGCTCACTGCTTGGACTGATAAAAATTAGAAGGCTGAGATTTTGTGTAAATGACCAGAGTAGCACATTTATACAAAATGGTCCCCGAATTATATATTTCTGTTGATTTGTTTGTACTAATAAGTCCCTGAATAATATTGACAGAAAAAAGTATTGAAATGTAGCTGGACAAATAGGTCCTCGTAAAAACTTATTTAGTTATTTTCGTTGTACAAATTGGTCCTTGAAAATTAATTATTTCGAAAATTGATGGACAAGGTGTGCCCTATATGTGACGTCCACCCAATCTCAGAAACACAGAGCAATGGAGATGAAGAAGATGATCAAAAGCGACGGCTTGCTTCACGAACGGCGACGGCACGGCTTGCTTCACGAACAACGACGGCTTGCTTCACGAACGACGACGACTTGCTTCACGAACAGCGTCGGCTTGGGTTCGATGGGTTTAGGGTCTGATGGGTTTGATGGATTGGGTTTCGATGGACTAGGTTTGTCTGGGTTGAACAGTTTCGAGGTCGATTGGTTGGGTGTGGGTGTGAACGGTTCGCCTGTGGGTTCGATGGGTTCGAGCCACGGTGAGAATGGTTTGGGTGTGGGGTTCGATGGGTTCGATGCTGACGGTTTGGGTGTGGGGTTCGAATGGTCTAGGGTTTCATGGGTAAGATGGTGGTGTGAAGGTGCTTGGGGCTAAGTGTTTTGGGAGGTATAAAATTCGAATGGTTGAGTTGATGGTGAAGGGACTAAATGGTCAGAAAGATAAACGTGCGTTTTGACATTAAGAGGGGTTTTTTTTGGGTGCAAATGCTGAGTTGATGTAAAATTTATGATGTGGCACACTATTTCTTTATTTTTTTTCATTTAGGTGTGCTGACGTGGCAATTAACGTGCCACGTCAGCACTTAACGGTCCACATCAGCTTTTTTGGACGGGTTGGCTAACGGAGGGACCAACGTGCAACGAGTCAGCATAATTCGAGGACCTGGTTGTACAATTTTGATAAATCGAGGACCAATTCGTGGGAGCTTGTATAATTCGGGGACCAAATTGTTAGTTTACTCGTCTTCTTTTCATTTCACTTGGACACAATCTTGGTTGAATAAAATGTGTCCCACTTTAGATTTTAATAATCTTTGTATGGCGTACTACTATTTCAATAGAATAATAATTTTTCTTTCTTCACCTACTTTGCTATTTGAACAATTACTAATTCTTTCTATTTATTTTATTCTTATCATATTCATATCTTCTATATCTATTCTTATCATTTTTAAAGTAAATATGTATCGAGTGAGCTCAAATCTATAATATCCTACGTCTATATTTTTTTTTAATTTGTAAATTAGGAGTTGTCGATCTTATTTGAGGTAGAAGCTTGTTATTATCTAAAAATATTTAAACTGAACCAAAAATATACATAGTTGTATCTTATAGACTAATATTTTAATTTTAATTTCTTATCGACAGACTAAATAGTAAAATTTATTTTCATGGTGCAAACCTAAATTTAGATTGTAGAGTGCCCTTCCAACATATGTCCCTACCATTATTTTTAGTCACTAAAAGATCTTTCCATCTTGATTTGCTTTTAATTGATTAAAAAAATTATTTTAATTCAATCCTATTTTTTAATAAACTAACAATTTGATTTTAAAAGATCATCGATTCAACAACTGATGTCTTAAAGATTGAAATATATATTTAATTCTTAAAAATATTTTAATGGAAAATTCTTAGGTCTTTGAGATATTGAAATGATAGACTATTTAGTCAATAAAAATGATTAAAAGTATGTCATTTTAATCTTTCAAGGACTATACTGTATATGACAAACTTTTAGAAATCGGTTGTCAGTTCAATGATCTTTCAAGAACCGAACTGTCAATTTACTCTTTCTTTCTTATGAGTTGGCATATATGTATTATATGGAAACTCTTTTAACAATATCAATAATTGTTAATAAAATTTTATTTTTTATGTATAATTACATTTAAACTATTAAAACTCATAAAAAATAATACTATTTAATTGGTGGAAAGGTGACATGTAATATCATTAATGTAAAATATCGTGCTCTGAGATTTTTTGTCAAATAATAATATCTAATAGGAAAATATGTCTCTCATTCATATCACAACTTCTGTCACAGCGTAATGGAAGTCATAAATAAGATTAAATTATGCAGAATAATTTGTATAAATTTTTTTTTTTGCATAATTATAGTTTTGTACATACATATTAGTTTCTATATCATATTCATCATCATAGTTTCATGAAGTTTAATTTTTTATTGATTTTCGCAATATATATGCATGCATCAATTGATGTTGGTCTGATTAATAAGGTAAATCAATCGTACTTCAAATATATGAAAAATCAAATTAATGAATATTCCAATAATATCTCACTTGTTGTAAATAATTATGTTTGTGAATATTCACATTTGTCTCTTGGTATTCTCCGTGTTTAGAAGTTTGAGTTTTCCCTTAGTTTCTCTATGCACATGAATATCTTATCCTTTCATAATGTACATTAATTTAGATTCATCTCCCTTGTATATCCTTTAGCCTATAAATAGAGGCTTTAGGGTTTGATGTAACTAAGCAATTTCAGTTAGATAATAAGAATTACACTCCTCCTACTTTTCTCTCAAATTTGAGTACTCTTATACCCTATATTTTACAACACGTTATCAGCACGACTCTGTCCCGATCTGAGCTTAGGTATTATTTAAATTTTATTAAACTTATCTTTTATTAACTTCCTATTTTGTACGTCATCTCCTATATATATATAGTTATAACTCAATAATTTAATAATATTAAAAACTCATGTGAAAAGTCTGTATGTGGCTATGTGCGTAAGTTTTGATCACGATTTTGCTTGCTCAACTTTTTCCTTGCTTTTATTTTTTTTAAAAAAATTCTCTTTCAATTCGTCTATATATATTTTGTGGTATATATATTATATTTATTTTTTTTAAATATATCTCCTAATAGATTTGTTCTTTATTTTTAGAGTGGCAAATCTTGCAAAAATTGAATTTATGGTCCATGATATCTCTGGAAAGAATTATCTTTCATGGACATTAGATGCAGAGATGCACTTGAATGCTATGGGTCTTGGTGAAACAATCAAGGAAGGAAATGAGACATCAAACCAAGACCGTGCCAAAGCTATGATTTTTATACGTCATCATCTTGATGAAGGACTGAAGGTGGAATACCTTACTGTAAAAGATCCCCTTGATTTGTGGCAAAATCTCAAAGAAAGATATGACCACTTAAAAACAGTCATCCTGCCTAAAGCCCGATATGAGTGGATGCACTTACGATTGCAGGATTTTAAATCAGTGAGTGAATATAATTCTGCAATGTTTAAAATCAGCTCTCAATTAAAATTATGTGGAGAAAATATTACTGATGATGATATGTTAGAAAAAACATTCTCCACATTTCATGCTTCGAACATGCTATTGCAGCAGCAGTATCGAGAGCAGGGATTTAAAAAATATGCTGATTTAATATCATGTCTCCTTTTGGCTAAACAAAATAATGAACTTTTGTTGAAAAATCATGAATCTCGCCCGACCGGTTCTACCCCATTTCCTGAAGCAAATGTGGTAACATTTAATAATTATGGTCGTGGTCGTGGCCGTGGCCGTGGACGTGGTCGCGGTGGTTATCGTGGCCGAAGACGACATAACTTTAAGCCCTATAGTGGTCATGGAGATGGAAAAGCACATGACAAGGGAAAGGCACCAGAAAATAAGGATAACAAGATATTTGAAAGTCCATGTCATAGATGTGGTATGAAAGGGCATTGGGCTCGTACATGTCGTACAACTAAACATCTGGTTGGACTTTATCAAGCTTCTCTAAGAGAAATGAAAAGTCTTGAGAAGAAATCTGCTGTAGAGGAGAATTTTATTAATCATTTTGATGATAATCTTATCAATGAGCCTCTGGGAATGACTGATTTGGATATTGCAGATTTTCTTGATCCAACAGACGGGAATGTCAATTTCTCCTTTGATGCTTAGTCTAGTTTTGCAATTATTTTCTTTTGATGTAATGTTTAATTTCTGTTTGAAGTTAATTTCTCTATCTTTAATTTATGTATTTCAATTTCTGTATTCCAAAGTATGTTATCTTTTATGAAATTTAAAGCATCAACTTATTTTCTTTATTTTGTTTTAAGATACCTCGAAGTATGGCAATTACTCACGATATTGATGACGATATATGCCTCGCTGATTGTGCAACAACTCATACCATTCTTAAAAATGAGAAATATTTCACATCATTAACTAAAATGGAGGCAAGAGTGAATACTATATCAGGCGCAGTTAATATAATTGAAGGTTCTGGAAAAGCCATTTTTCAGTTACCTAATGGAACAAAATTTATTATAAAGGAAGCTTTATTGTCAACTAAATCCAGAAGGAATCTTTTAAGCTTCAAGGATATACGCAGTAATGATTTTCATATTGAGACAACTAATGAAAATAATATAGAGTATCTCTATATCACTACGAGTGTCTCACGAGAAAAGCGTATATTGGAAAAATTGCCTGCATTATCCTCTGGATTGTATTTCACTCGTATTAGCACAATTGAAACCTATGTTGTAGTAAACCAGAAGTTTACTAATTCAAAGGATACGTTTTTAACTTGGCATGACCGGTTAGGCCATCCCGGATCTATAATGATGCGTAGAATTATTGAGAACTCTCATGGTCATCAGTTAAAGAACCAGAAGATTCTTTTATCTAATGAGTTCTCATGTGCTGCATGTTCTCAAGGAAAATTAATAATGAGACCATCACCAGTAAAAATTGGGAATGAATCTCCTGGGTTTCTCGAACGCATTCAAGGAGATATATGTGGACCAGTAGTTCCACCTTGTGGACCATTTAAATATTTTATGGTGTTAATTGATGCATCTACTAGATGGTCACATGTTTGTTTATTATCATCACGTAATATGGCATTTGCAAGATTGCTGGCTCAAATAATAAGATTGAGAGCACAATTTCCAGATTATTCTATTAAAGTCATACGTCTTGATAATGCTGGTGAATTTACATCCTAGGCCTTTAATGACTATTGTATGTCAATTGGGATAAATGTAGAGCATCCTGTTGCTCATGTTCACACACAAAATGGTCTTGCAGAATCACTTATTAAGCACCTTCAATTAATTGCTAGACCATTACTCATGAGAACAAAACTTCCCATTCATGCAAGGGGGAATGCTATTTTACATGCTGCAGCACTTATACGCATTAGACCAACAGCGTATCATAAATTCTCCCCTATGCAATTGGCTTTGGGTCAGGAGCCTAATATTTCCCATTTAAGAATTTTTGGATGCGCGGTTTATGTTCCAATTGCTCCACCACAGCGCACCAAAATGGGCCCCCAACGAAGATTGGGAATATACGTTGGGTTTGAATCTCCTTCAATTATAAAATATCTAGAACTTCAGACAGGAGATCTGTTTACGGCACGTTTTGCCGATTATCAATTTGATGAAAATGATTTCCCAGCATTAGGGGGAGAAAAGAAACAGTTGGAACAACAAATTACTTGGCATGCACATTTATTAAATCAATTTGATCCTCGTACAAAACAATGTGAACTGGAAGTTCAAAGAATTGTGCATTTGCAAAATATTGCAAATCAATTGCCAAATGCATTCACTGACCCAAAGAAAGTGACCAAATCACATATTCCAGCTGTGAGTGCTCCAATTCGTATAGAGGTCCCAGAAGGACCAGGAAATTCCATTGCAAATGGAAGTAACACACGCCTGAAGCGTGGTAGACCAATCGGTTCCAAAGATAAGATTCCTCGAAAACGAAAAGGAGCAACTAAACTTGATGATAATGGTCAAGTCGAGGAAACCAATACAATGAATGATAAAGAAGACATATCTAATGAAATATCTCCAGAAGAGATTCAGGTACCTGATAATGAAACAAATAATGAGATCTCGATAAATTACATTGATACTGGAAAAATATGGAACCGATGTGAAACTATTGTCGACAATATTTTTGCATACAATATAACGCTAGATATTGTAAATGAAAATGAGGATCATGAACCGCAATCCGTTGAAGAATGTCAACGGAGAACAGATTGGCCAAATTGGAAAGATGCGATTCAAGCTGAATTAAACTCACTTAAAAAACATGAAGTTTTTGGACCTATAGTCCGAACACCTGATGGTGTAAAACCAGTCGGGTATAGATGGGTCTTTGTACGAAAAAGAAATGAGAAAAATGAAATTGTGAGGTACAAAGCAAGACTTGTAGCTCAAGGTTTTACACAAAGACCTGGAATCGATTATGAGGAGACTTATTCTCCAGTGGTGGATGCTATTACTTTTAGATTTTTGATAAGTCTGGCTGTTAATAAAAGACTTGATATGCATCTGATGGATGTTGTTACAGCCTACTTATATGGATCACTTGATAATGATATATATATATGAAAATCCCTGAAGGATTTAAAAGGCCTGAAATATGTAAGTCAAGTGATCGAGGCTTATACTCAATTAAATTGCAAAGATTGTTATATGGATTAAAATAATCCGGGCGCATGTGGTATAATCGCCTCAGTGAATATTTGCTACAAAAAGGGTACAAAAATGATCGGATTTGTCCATGTGTTTTTATAAAAAGATCTGAATCAGAATTTGTTATTATTGCAGTATATGTTGATGATTTAAATATCATTGGAACCCCTAAATGTCTTTCAGAAGCAGTAAAACTCTTAAAAGAGGAATTTGAAATGAAAGACCTTGGAAAGACAAAATATTGTCTTGGTTTACAAATTGAACATTTAAAAGAGGGGGTATTTGTTCATCAATCAACATATGTTAAACGGGTCTTAAAACGTTTTTACATGGACAAGGCTCATCCGTTAAGTACGCCTATGGTAGTAAGATCACTTGATGTGACGAAGGACCCTTTCCGTCCCCAAGGGGAAGGTGAAGAACTACTTGGTCCTAATGTGCCATATCTTAGTGCTATTGGAGCCTTGATGTATCTAGCTAACGGCACAAGACCAGATATAGCTTTTTCAGTTAATTTGCTTGCAAGATATAGTTCCTCACCAACCAAACGACATTGGAAAGGAATTCAACATATTTTTAGATACCTTCGTGGAACAATTGATAAAGGTTTATTTTACTCAAATAAATCTAATTCATCATTAATTGGTTATGTCGATGCTGGTTATCTATCTGACCCTCACAAAGGGCGATCACAAACAGGCTATTTGTTTACATTTGGTGATACAGCTATCTCTTGGCGTTCAACAAAACAAACTTTAGCAGCTACTTCATCAAATCATGCTGAGTTACTTGCAATTCATGAAGCAAGTCGTGAATGTGTATGGTTGAGATCCATTACTCAACATATTCATCAGTCGTGTGGCCTGTCATCTCATGAGAAGCATCCGACAATATTGTATGAAGACAATGCCGCTTGTATTGCTCAACTAAAAGACGGCTATATCAAAGGCGACCGAACTAAACATATTTCGCCAAAATTCTTCTTTACTCATGATCTTCAGAAAGATGGTGAAATTAATGTTCAACAAGTTCGTTCAAGTGATAATTTAGCAGATTTGTTCACTAAGGCGTTACCAACTGCAACATTTGAGAAGCTCGTCTATCGAATTGGTATGCGCCGATTAAAAGATCTTTAGTGATGTGATAATGAGGGGGAGATACGCGCTGCACTCTTTTTTCCTTCACCATGGTTTTGTCCCACTGGGTTTTCCTGGTAAGGTTTTTAATGAGGCAGCCTTTAATGCGTATCAATAAATCGTGAATATTCAAGGGGGAGTGTTGTAAATAATTAGGTTTGTGAATATTCACATTTGTCTCTTGGTATTCTCCGTGTTTAGAAGTTTGAGTTTTCCCTTAGTTTCTCTATGCACATGAATATCTTATCCTTTCATAATGTACATTAATTTAGATTCATCTCCTTTGTATATCCTTTAGCCTATAAATAGAGGCTTTAGGGTTTGATGTAACTAAGCAATTTCAGTTGGATAATAAGAATTACACTCCTCCTACTTTTCTCTCAACTTTGAGTACTCTTATACCCTATATTTTACAACACTAAATTTAGTATCTCAAACTATTCTAATTACTAAACTATAAAATACGAGAATGGAAATAATTAATGAGTATTCCAATTATATCTCACTAAATTTAGTATCTCAAATTCAGACACAAAAATCATTAATTATCGTCACATGCTAAATTATTGCATTTTAAGTTTCAAAATCTTTCTTGAATTAGAGGATTAGAATTGATCAGCAATTATGACAATTAATGATAATTATTGCGTATTTCCCACAATTTATGCAGTTATGAAATTAAGGCAGGACAATTATCAATAGTCATCATGATAATTGATAACAATTGATTTTTTACACAAATAAATCATACATGGTATTTATAACAGGTAATAAATATCTTCACATGTATTGTAATTAGTATTAATTTGATTGCAACAACATTCAATTGTCTTTACGAGGAAATAATATGAGTTGGCAAGAAAAATTCTATGACATGGCTAGATAATCAAAAACTCTTGGTTGGTTGCATGCGAAGCTAAAAGGTAAGCTATGTAATCGAAGCTAAAAGGTAAGCTATGTAGTATCTTTTTAGCTTCAGAGTATAGATAGGTTCCGAAGTGCAATACATAGTTTAAGGAAGGAGATCAAAGCGAAGAACGTTTCCAAATGCTTGTAAACTTGTGATGGTAAGCCAAGGTTCTTCTGCTGCTAACTTCAGTATTTTCATTTTCTTTCTTTTGAAACGTTAGTACTTCTTCCAATCATAAATCCAAATTACAATATTTTCTTTTAATCCGATCTTCTTGACTTATTTTAGATTTCGGATATCTTTTGCAGTTTACAGTTATTCTGCTGGAATGATGTATACTGGTTAGAGAAAATCAGAAGTCTTACGGTTGAATTATTTTCACGAGTGCTTTTGTACTGTGTCATTTTGTCATGCACGATGAACTGTGATGTATTTTTAGGTGTTATGGAAAGTTGAAGATTTGTTCGACTGTGATTTCTTTGATTAAAGATTTTAATGAGTGAGAACATCCCTTTCTTCTCTACATATTTTTTTTTTGTTTTTTGTTTGTAACTGTGAATCGTTTTCTCTTTCTACTCTGCTACCTGTTTTTTTTTTCATCTGGTTCTATAACCTGATTCTATTTTGAAGTTTTAAACCAGAGCTAGAAATCTGTTTCAAATTTGGGCTAGTTTTCTGGCAGTGATGAGAGATTAAAGAGTTTACTGGGTTTATTTTATTTTTCCCAACTTTTGGCATTTTCTATATGGTAGGAATGAGATCAACTAAATGAAGTGTTGCATTTAGAATAAGCTTTTCTTTTATGTGTTGTTATATTCTTCAATTTAATATTTAGGGTAAATTACACTTTGGTACCCTGTGGTTTGATCCTATTTCACTTTGGTACCCTGTGGTTTGAAACTTGACACTTTGGTACCCTGTGGTATTCTCCATTATCACTTTGGTATCCTTTGGAGCTATTTTGTAATTTTAACCCTAATAAATTTTACAAAAATTACATATTGACCCCAAAAAAATTTTAAATTTTTCATTTTAGTCCCTATATAATATGTATCCAGGGACCTATTTGTAATTTTTTGAAAATTTTTTGGGGTCAATATGTAATTTTTGCAAAATTTGTCATGGTTAAAATTACAAAATAGCTCCAAAGGGTACCAAAGTATTAATGGAGAATACCACAGGGTACCAAAGTGTCAAGTTTCAAACCACAGGGTACCAAAGTGAAATAGGGTCAAACCATAGGGTACCAAAGTGTAATTTACCCTAATATTTATGTTCCCCTCTTGCATTGTGAAATGGGCTGGGAGATCTTCTAATAGGGCCACTGATTGGCTTGCCAATGTTCTTTAAAGGGGATGTGTCATTTTGATTTGGTGTCATGACTGCCATCCTCTTTTCTTTCCATCCTTTTTGTTGATGTTGCAGCTACTAGGTGGGGAATTGGTTGATGTTTGTTGTTTTTGCCTTGTTTGTTTCGGCTTTTTGCTCTTTTGTTCAAAGGGGATGCTTGAACTATGTCGTCACCAATAAGTCGTGGCCTCTACCTCCAAGGTCAATAATCTTTGGTTGCAACATTTGGTGTCGGCACCAATATTTTTATCACTGGTGACGACATAGTCGCTAACAAAAATTATCGTGATGAATGCAAGAATCATAGATTATTGGTGGTGACACAAGTGTTCGCAGCTAATAATAGTTTTGGTGACAAAATTTGTTGCCATCTATTGCTTTATTGGTGGCGCTAGTTTCGTTACCAATAAGTGTTTTGAAATAATTAATAAATTATTAGTGACGATTGTTGTTGCCACTATAAATATTATTGGTGACAACAACAGTCACCACCAATAAGTTTTCTAGTTTTTTTTATTATTTTAAAATTAGAATATTCTTGATATCAACAATTATTATTTTAAAATGAAAATTCATTCTAAAATAGACAACTCCATCAATATGAACGTTAATGTAAGGTCTTGTTGACAAAATACTATCAAACTACATAAAATGTTAGAATTAGCTAGTATCCACAAAATATGATCCAACATAAAAGTTCAATCTAACTAGTATTGACAAAAATATTGTCCAAAAAATGAAAATATCAAAATATAATGCTTTAGCTTCCTCCTTCTTTGTTGATTCCCCTCATAATATCATTAGTCACATTGGAAGGTATTTGACCCAATTAAAAAAAAGGAAAGCACTAGTCAAAATTGATAAATGTCAAAACTTAGTCTCTTCTTCTAGAAAGATAACAAAAAATTTTCCTTAATTTGGGCAGGATAAAATGAAACAATTCACATATTTTAAACCACATATTCTGCTAAAAATATTTAGTATCAGTTTCAATATTACTGTCTAATAATTCAAAATCCAATTGCAACAATTAACTGTGTCAAGTGTCAACGATATTCAAGATTAGAGACTTCCAAGCTACTACTTAAAGACACATCAAATGAAATAATTACTTGGTCTTACATTTCAAGTCAAGATTTATAAATGTGATCAAAGTAAAAGAAGATATATGTAGACAGTTTATATATATATGTTTTCACTTTCTATCAGTCACTTGATAGGTTCTTACCCCACTTATTTTCTAAATGTGATAGGAGGAAACATAAAAAAGTTCGAAATATATTATACCTGTTGAAAGACGTTAGAATTCAGTGCATTTTTGCGTGTAATCTTTGTTCCATCTCAATTCGATGATTACGCTTTTATTCCATTTTTCTATCAAACTCTGCATGTTCTTGTACTAATTTCTCTTCCATTGCACAAGAAACTCTTGCATCAATCTCAACTTGTTTCAAACCTCTTTTGCTTTGAGGTTTTACCCCGTAACCCCTTCCACGAACAAACCCTGATCTTTCACAAAGCTCATGAAGTTGAGCCTACATACAACATTGATTCATTACAAAATGTTGTAATATAATATAACTCAATTGATTTCTTTTGATTTAATAAAAAAATTACATGAATTTCTTTTGTTTTGGGGTCTGACCATTCTACTTCTCCTTCTTTATTCTTACTAGATTGTTGCGCCTCCCATACTACATCAGGTGGAGCCGACTCTCCAGTCTTAGGGTCTCTCTACAATGAAATATGTGAGAAAATTGCATTTATGATCATAAATTGCAATTAAGCTCATTAATTGCATTTAACCTCATAAATTCCATTTAACCACCATTCTACTTCTACTATGTTGTGTAAATGGTTCTCCTTGATCTTTATCTCAATAGATTGAGGTCGAAGTTGAATGGAATCCTCACCCCGTTCACATTATATTCTTGTGGAAGTACTTGTGGGGTATTTGCATGTCGTGCATGTGGAATCACTTGTGAGGTATTTTTTGATCTTCCTTGTCTTGTAACTTTCATTCCTCTACCTCTTCCCCTTGCAAAATTCTTCATGTCTTGTATTAACAATGAACTAACTTAATATTTAGCCACAAGTAAAGATGAAAAGTATAAAGCATATAAAAATATTGAATTAATTAATATGCAGAATTAGTTGTGGTTCTATTTTTAACTTGGATCAACTCTATTCTTAGTCTTGATACAATCTTTATCCATAACTATTCCCTACAATTTTTTGAACAAAAATTAAAACTCAAAAGCACAATAATTTAAAAGTCAAAGCTCCAATCATTTAACATTGCCAGTCATATGAGATATTGGGAAGCACAAGGCCCAAACACTAGCCTAAGCAATAGCATTTTATTAATAGAAGAGAATTAAACTATTGTGTTTTTCTTACAGAATCAGATGCTAGATGACATGCAAATAGAAAGAAACCAAAAGCTTGGGCCACAAATTGCAGCGTATAAGAAAGGGAAGAAGCTTTTGGTAAAAGAGAAAAGGGAATTGAGCCAAAAGCTTGGCGCTCTTGAACAAGAAAAGATATGAAATATTGTGTGTGAGTAGAGTGAGATGTAATTGTCATTAATTAATTACTAGCATTTCAATTTGTATCTGATCTAGGCATATATATGATTGAATGTTTAGTATATATATATAAGGGGGTCGGGTATAATGATATATATATATATATGTTAATTTATATAATTAATTAATTAAATTTATGCAGAGGAGATTGCAATGAACCAAGCTGAAGCGATAATGCTGAGGGAAGTAGAGAGGCAACAAAGGGAACAAAAAGAAGCTCAGGCAATGGCTTACTTTGATTGGGACAACAACAACAATCTTCACTTTGCTTTCCTGCAAATGCTTTATGCTCATCCTCTTATTCATCAACCACAACTACTTCCAGGTATTAATTATATTAACAAAACACACACATCTCTCTTGTCTTGCTAGCTACATATATATGAATATGATATTAAATATATATATATATATATTGCTAGGAAATTTGGTATTAATTGGATTATTAACTAATTAAGAGGTTTGGGAAAGGAAGAAGGCATATCAGGAAGGGAAGTGAACCATGAAGCAATGAGTGATAATTTTCTTCCGATTTGCTAATTTATTCACCTATTAATTACAGTATTATCACACCATAGAGCATTCTTATTGTTGTACGTATATGCCACGAAGAGGAAAGAAACCATAGTAAATTAGACGCCATAGCACACTATAAGATTGAATCAATGTTGGAAATGACCATATAGACCAAATTTCGCACTCTCCTTACTAATCAGTGCACAACATAATAGTTTAGATTCTAATATAAGAGGAAAGAAACACAGAACTTGTGAAACATAATCAAAATCATTCAAACATCTTATGTGTAGTAAAATTGTCAATTTACTTAGGTTTTCTCCCGATTTTCATGGCGGCTATTTCAATTTCTTTTTCCCCAGACTAGCGCCAAAGTTTCGGGGGAATTAAAAACTTTTGGCAATTATTGGTGGCGACAATATATATTGTCAGCAAAAATATTATTAGTGGCTAATATCGCTACTAATATGTTCTTCATCAAAATTTTCAAGCAATGTATTGGTGACGACTAAATGAAAGTCGCTACCTATTATAAGACTATTGGTGACGACTTTTTTGTTCGCCAGCAATAGCAGACAATAGGTGGCGAAGTTCACATGTCGCTAGCCATACTCGCTTACTGGTGGCAACTTTTTTGTCGCCACCTATAATCATGTTTTTTTGTAGTGCTTTCTGCTAATGCTGCAACTACTAGGAGGGGAGTTGGTTGATGTTTGCTAATTTTGCCTTGTTTGTTTGGGCTTTTTGCTCTTTTGTTTTGGTTTTGTAATGGATTGTGGTTTGTTGGTTTTGTTCATTAGAATGGAGGTATTATTCAAGCAAAAAAAAAATATTTAATATTCATGTGTTGTTCTAACCGCCATTGAGGCTCTCGTATATTAAATTAAGTGTTTCCTTTAGAATAATTTTTTTTAAAAGTGTTTATTGTGTGTAAATTCTCTTTTCTTCTACTATATTCTAGGGATGATCAAAATACTTAAACTCAATGGTTACCTGCAAATTTTGCCCATTGAATTTGGGTAAAAAGTGATTACGTCTAGGTATAGGGTTTTACCCATTCAAAACAACAGGTATGGGATCGAGGCCAAGGAAAGGGGTACACGTCCCGGATCCTACCCGCTACAGTAACATATTTTTTAAATATATATATATATATATCTAGTTGCTGCCAGTCATGTATAATATTAATATACATATTATATATATATTTTAATGAGAAAACCTACTATTTGGTCCCTCATATTATGCAACCGCTAATATAAAATATCACCAACCAATATAATATTCATAGTTATTATTGGTTTGAATTTCTTATATATAGTAGACATGAACATGATGGAAAGAAATTATGAAATAATATAATAATAGAACACTTTTATTATTATTGCAGAAGAAAGCATGGACGGAGGAAGAAGACATAATTCTGATAGAGGCACATAAAAGAGACTTCTTGGGAGAATATCAAGAATCACAGGAACGCAACAAAACAACACCAGCTGGAAAAAAAGAACAAAAACAACAATTGCTCTACTTTGCGTCCGTCACTGCTGTAGGAGTGCATAAACCTAGTGACGTAATTCAACGCTCCTCAACAACAACAACAAGAAGATGAGGCTGATCAAGATATGAATGACATTTATCTCAATGAAGATCAGATAGAGCCTTACGGCGACGACAACGACAACAACAACCTCCGATCGACAACGACAACAATAACGGCAGCAGCCATCCTGGGAAGTTGAAGGTTGGTTACGAGAGCGCCTCTGACGGCATCAACTCAGAGTAGTGGGAAATTGAGTATAGTCTAAAGAGTAAGAAGTTTAGACTTATTCTATTGGAATGATGTATACTGATTCAGTTAGAGGAAAATCAGAAGCCTTATGGTGGAATTGCTTTCACAAGTGCTTTGTGCACCGTATCATTTTGTCATGTTGGAGGAAAATCATAAGCCTTACTTAGACCCATTCATAAATCAGTTAGAGGAAAATCATAAGCCTTACGACCACTATATAATAGATGTATTCACTTGAGAGAAGAAAGATTTGAGTTGTATATTATAAAAGACTCTAAGTTCATGAATGTTGTCTCCCTTCCATCATCATGGATGGATTGAATCTGTATTATGATTACCCTTGATAATAAATTTCATTTAAAGAATTAATCATATTATCATTGTGATAAATAAATTATCAACTTATTTTATTCAATTTAGATTAATTTAATTTTAAATGAATGAGTATATAAAGTGTGAAGTATTTAAATTTGTCAGTAGTAACATTGTTTATTTTAAACTAATGGACGATGATATAAAAATATTAACAAAGAATATTCAAACATTGGTTTTAATCTTATTATTAGGGTGCCTTTGCATGGGCAGTAGGGTAAAGGAGAGGTGATTTTATAAAGGAAAGGTGTCTTTGTAGTTGAGTTTTATTTTTTTATTTTTTATTTTTTGTATTAACGCATTCCATGAATTGCAAGATAAAGATAATGTTGCCGATGATTCATTCTGAACTTGAAAGCGACAGTGTCATTGTATATACTCATTTTATATATTAATTGTTTTACAAATATTTCATCATGATTCATATGTTCAATTTTTCAAATATTATATGTCGTATTTAAAAACTTTTAGCAATTATATGTAATTTTTTTACTTTCTCAATCATTTTATAGGAATGTGTCCTTGGAAGATGATACTATGAACCCCTGGAGACAACAAACCTTGTGTGTTATTTTTTTATGGTAGTCCAAATCATTAGACAAATTTGTCCGTATCGCTTGGTAGTGTTGAGAATTCCATTTCGACACAATCTTGTTGCAACAAAAATCAAGCTGCGAGTGTCATTGTTCCAATCAAGAATATCAAACGAGAAAAAATTTAAAGATCCTAATTTTTATGGACAACTCAGTCTTCTTTTCATTTCACTTCGACACAATCTTGGTTGAATAAAATGTGTCCCACTTTAGATTTTAATAATCTTTGTATGGCGTACTACTATTTCAATAGTATAATAATTTTTCTTTCTTCACCTACTTTGCTATTTGAACAATTACTATTTATTTCTATTTATTTTATTCTTATCATATTCATAACTTCTATATCTGTTCTTATTATTTTTAAAGTAAATATGTATCGAGTGAGCTCAAATCTATAATATCCTACATCTATATTTTTTTTAATTTGTAAATTAGGAGTTGTCCATCTTATTTGAGGTAGAAGCTTGTTATTATCTAATTAAGTATTTAAACTGAACCAAAAAAATACATAGTTTTATCTTATAGACTAATATTTGAATTTTAATTTCTTCTCGACAGACAAAATAGAAAAATTGATCTTTTGTTGGATTTTGGGGGCTAACTTGTTGGGAAATTATAGAGCGAGCGCAGCGGAAGAAAACGTAAAATTAAAAATTTCACATAGCCTATAGTTTCCTTCCAAGATCCACTATCTATGTTTATACTAGTAAGGGAAGATGTATACCTAAATTTCAATCGATGGCTTTGAAACTTCCGAGTCCGAGAAGTCCACAGCAACGCGTGTCCTTCCTCTGTCGGTGATCCACACGAATAGTTTGGAAGACACCCAGGTGCTAGCCTCCAATCTCTTCTTCCCAAGAGATTACGGGAACCCAATCTACGGATCTTGATTGTTCAAGAACAATTCTTGAACCCCAAGATAAAGTGGCGCACCAAAAAGATGGACCAAGAACTACTTTCTTGGCACCTATCTCTCTTCCCACACACACATTACACCTCAAGCCCTAAACCTTTTAGGGTTTCTAGTCGAATTCTCTCAAGCCCTAAACTCTTTTTAGGGTTAGTCGAATTTTCCTCCCCACTTTAGAATAGGCGACTTTTCTCTCCTTTTCTTAGGGTTGGTGAGTTGTTGTGTGTCTCATAGGGTTATGAGACTTGTGTGGTGTTTAAATAGAGTCATATCAGGAATCACATTCCCTAACTCATGAAATTAGGGAATTATAATAAAGAAAATGGGGACTTCAATTCTTGATTATAATATTACACTAATATTATAATTCAAAACTAAAAGGCAATTCAAATTTAAATTTCATGATCAAATCTTGAAAACTAAATCTTGAATGCCCAATCCCCATTGGTCAAGAGGATTTGAATTCTTAATTAAAATATTACATTAATATCTTAATTTGAAATTCAAAATGCAATCTTGAAATCCAAAATGCAAGATCAAATCTTGCCCATTGGATGTCAACCATGCGCCATCCTCCATACCAATTTTATAGGAATTTAATAAATAAGATAAGAACCCTAACTCTTAGGAAGTTATAACCAACTTATTAATTTCCTTAACAAATTGAATTAAAATATTACCCTAATATCTTTAATTCAAATTTGAATCTTGAATTCAAATTCCCTAACAATATTGAATTAAAATATTACCCTAATGTCTTTAATTCAAACTTGAATCTTGAAATCAAAATCAAATCTTGAATTCAAATTCAAATCTTGATTTAAATTAACAAAACAATTTTATTAATTAAATCATGAAGAGGCGCCACCCTCTAGGTTTCTTGTTATCCAATATTAAAGAATTTAATAAATTAATAATCCCTTAACGTTTAGGAGGCTTATCCAATTTATTATTCCCTAATATTTTAAACAAGAATTCAATTGTAAATAGATTAATCAAATTAACTATTTAACAATTAATATATTTAAACTTGTCTAACAAATTTAAATATCACAAACGTAGATATTATTTAAGACAAGACTTCATGTCCTAGACATTCAACTATGTTTTAAATTGTGTCACTAAAGTGACTCACGAATTAAACCCAAATTCGTGTCCCATTATGGTGTCTTGATCCTGCTCATGTGTGACCCAACAGGCCTCACTTGAAGTTGGCAGCAAGCCATCTCTATGACTCACAAGTCGAGAGCGGACTCTAGCAAGCCATCACGACTACCCAAAACACGTGAGTTTATCGCTTTAACGCCAAACGACATAACCTTAGTACTACCTTGTCATAATCCCGATTGTCACACGATATTTTGGTCATGGATAAGGCACGGGAAAGTCATCCTTAATCCAAACCATAACTTTCTCGATTCCTTGAGTTAGTCCCATTTCCCTGTGTGGCCACACATTCCTTGGACAGACTCATCGAGGGGCCCAGTTAAATATCTCTCAACTTAATGAGGGACAAAATTCCTTCTTGGTCAACCACATTCCTCGGCACGGTAAACAACCGAACCCGTACCTAGCCTGTATGGCTACCCTGTTACGGGCAACGTTGGACTAGGCCAAAGTTCGACATCTACAACGCCGAAATAGTCAAGACCTCTGGTCTAAGGGCATCGTGACAGGTGTACAACGCCGAAATAGTCAAGACCTCCGGGTAGGTCCAGCAACTTGTAACCCTTTACATAATTGCACCATGACTCTCGTAAAGCATCGTATGCATGTATCTCCATACACCGAAGTCATGCTGGTCTTAGTTCATTCACATTCCCACATGAATAATCGACCAGGGACAGTTTAGAATAATTATCACATAATTAATCAAGGATTGTTATCACAGTAAACATGCTAATAATATGATAACGACTCAATTTATCATCCATAAATTAGTCAATCAATATGTTCATACATATAAAATGATTGGCCCTAGGGCACAATCTCGATCATAAATATCCGCCCATGTAGGGAGTCCAATTAAGTTATGGGTTAACTCATTGGAATGTGGGCTATTTTAATTAAGTCCCACATCGGATAGTTAGTAGTTGGGAGCTTTCCCATTCTCCTATATATAGGAGTGATTCCCCATCATTCAAGTAGCTCAATCCATGTGTTGGCTTGGGGGCTCTCATATTGAGAGAACCCATATAGTGATATTTCTCTCTCTTTGAGTTCTTCTTCTGCGATCAGTCGTGGAAACATGGCTCTACCTCTAGTAAGTAGAGTCTCACAGTTTGGTGGAGTTCGTGACGAGGAGATCAACGTTTGGAGATCAGTCTTGGTGGAGCAGAGCCACTAGAAAGATCTAGAATATTAGCGATGGCGTTCAGGTTAGTAAGTTCAACAATCTGTTTTAATACTTTCCTGGATTTAAAATTATGATTTGGGTTTCGGTTCTTGGCGATCCAAAATCCTTCTTTAGTATCAGAGCCAATTTATGCTAGTGCTCTGTTCTCTTGGAATTTGTGATTCCAAAAATGTTGTAGGGATATTGTTATCCCTTTCCCAAAATTTGGTTTTAGGGATTGTATAAATATATGAGTTATTCAAGTATAATTGTTATTTCATTCCCTAAGATGTTTTAGGGATAGATAATATATAAAATATATATTATCTTGTGTATGTGGTAAATTATGTTTATTTAAAACTTAGAAACATGTGTAGGTTCCTCATGATAATATTCATGTTCTTGATCTGAACTTAGGAATATGCCTAGGCTCCTCAGTTTTAGTATTTGTTGTTATCCCTGGTTTAATCTCTGTGATAGATCAAGAGTTTTAAATATGGTGTTTAGGTATCTTTTTGAGATAAAATATTGTCAAATCTTTTGGAATTTGAAATTTAAATATGTGTTATTTTAAATTTTTTTTGAAATTCAAAATTGATTTGAACCTAAACAGAGAAGATTTGCCTAGATTCTCTAGAAATATTTGGACCCAAGTATTAATTATTATAATAATTAGTTTATTAAATAATTAATATAAAATAATAATAATAAAAAAAACAGTGGGACGGAGCACTGTTCACTCACGGCGGCCGGAGCTGCCGCCGACGGTGTTCGGCAGGCAGGGTGCGGCAGAAGTCGTCGCCGCTCACCACCTGTTACGGTGGTCGGCCGACTTGGTCACAGCCGCCGGAGCACCCGTGGTCCGCCGTGAAGGGTGGCGGCCGGTGATGGTCCGGCGGTCAGAGCCGCCGTAGACCGCCACAAACGGCGGCGGCCCAGCAACCGTTTTCGCCGTGTATGGCGGCGGACTCGGCCGTTGACCATCGTACCCCGGCATTGACCGGTGACCGGCAGGGAGAAGCATTGCTGTTGACCGGCAAGTCCAGTGGCGTTGACTCTTGACTTGGTCAATGGTCAACGTTGACCGCTGACTTTTATGTCCGAATTTTGTTTGCGCGTAACTTCTTCGTTTTAGCTCCGTTTTCGACGATCTTTAGGTCGTTTTTCTCGATTTTTCGAGACTAATCCAAATATAGGGAGAAACTAGGGGAAATCAGAGTCTTATAAGAGGCATATAGCTATCTCTTAACTCACTCACATACACAACGGGAGAAAGAATTTAAATGGTATGCGGCCATTGGAATCAAATTAAGCGTTTCACTCGAGTAGGAGTTGGGGGTAGTTTATGGCAGATCCACAACCTCAAACGCAAATGCTTATCCACGTGAGAATTTAAATGGTATGCGACTATTTAAATAATTGTAAGCATTGTAATCAAGTGAGAGTTCTTGGTCAAGCATGTGGCTGACTCCGATGTCTATCTTGAATGCTTACCTGGTGAGAATCGAAGAGGAATTTTGAATAGTATGTGACTGTTCTGTGAAAATTGACGAGTCATACATAGAAAGGTGTAGATATATTGGTTCTCTGTATGATGAGGGTGGTTGACCCCACTTCTCGAATGCAGAGACTGTCTATATCTACACTCGTCTTGCGTTGATTACAATTTTCAATAACCGTGTGTTGTGTAATATAGAATTGTTTAAATGCTAGCGTTTAGGATTGACTGATAGTGAAACTACAAAACCTATAGTTGTCGATCTCCATTAGGGAGAGCAACAAAATAGTGTAGTGGGATTAGTTATGACATTTAGGAAAATACACTTCCTATGGAGAGTAGATATTGGAAATCTTGGGGTATGTCATAAAATAGCCTAGTGGTGATGCTCGGAATACGTTATCTTGAAGCACCTTTGAATGACATCGTGTGTTAGTTCAAATACCATACCACCTTAAAGGCGAAGTAGATCACATTAGAAAGACTGGTTTTGTGACACTATGGCCAACAAACTGAGGCAACTCACAATAAAGTTTGATGCCTCTAAGATGCTCTCTGATAAGATCATTGAGACGTATCAAAGGGAGAAATCAAACATGATTTGGGAGAAAATGTCAGCCTGAAGACTCCCAACTAGTAAGTAGTAAATTCAAACTATTACCAAATATTTTCCCTCCTCTTGGGAGCACCTGTAGGTTATTTTGACCTCCACTAATAACATCAAATTTCTTGATGATATCAAACACCACATATTGCTCAAGGATTAGTGGCATGAGGCTGCAATATCCATCAAGCACATAACTTAAGTGGCTAAAGCTTCTTAGAGCACTAGGCTCTAAGAACAGGGATAATAGGTCCAAGAGATGTGGTGTTAAGAAGAGAAAGACTAAGTATAAGGTAAGTAGTCTCAGTTCAAAAGAGAAGCAATGGAGGAAATTTTTTGATCAAGTCAAATTGTTTTGGTGTTAAAAGGACACTACGCGCAAAAATAGTTTGCGGAAAATTTTCCTCTCACCCATGAGCATTGGTTCATGGAGTTCCGCCATCTGCCCAGTGGGAGCAGAAGTATCCTTGAGGGAATAAAGCATCAATAAAGTTATGGTGTTAGGCGCCTAAAAACTCAAGTTGCGTAGCGGCCACTCTTTGTCTTTATATATGCTGTGTATTCTAGATACTGAGCGGATCTTGTTGCGTGCTATCTCTTCGAGTGAACTTAAGACTTAATGTGATCTGTATGTTCATCATGACTCTATAGTGTTAGGTTTTGATTTTATGACGAAGGTTGTGTTGTGATACACCTTGGATTACATTCACGTTGTTCAAGTAATTGTTTTACTATGTCTTCTTTTGTGGTTGATATAGTTGTTTAGAACATGCGTGTAGGACGAGTTTACTTACTGGCAGAGGAGAATTTGAGAGGAAAAATTCCCAATGCCAATTTGTAAACATTTCCTTACAAATAAAGCAACTTAAACCATTAAATCAGAAGTTTTGTCTTCATCAAATGAGTCCACGCGGACATCAGTAGTCCGACGAGTGTGTGAGGGCTAAGGCAAAGGGTCTTGTATTTTCTCACTATTGTGTGGTGAAAATAGAATAGTTGGATAGCTAACTATTCCATATACTATATAGGAAATGAGTTGCTTTAAGAGTAGGTTAAGTTGATAATGGCTTAGGAGGACGTCCCCATCAGGGTGAAGTCTTACCAAATGCCACTTCTGTACTTAACCATTTGCCCTCTAATTCTGTGAGTATGATTCCTTTTGAGTACTAGTTTGGTAAAAGACCTGATTAGAGTATGCTATGGCCATGAGGGTTTATAGCACACTTGATCCTTCCCAGTAGTGTGGGAAGCTTGCCCTTAGAGGCAAGTAGCTTATCTCATTGAGATAGCTTGGTCACTCAAAAGGGTACATCTTCATTAGCGAGGATGAAGACCCTACAGTCACAGAATTTGAATATAAGGATTTAACGTTCCTTAAGACTAACTTTTCTACCAAGGGAGATGGATTTTGGAATGTTCACCTCCGTTGAGAGGAGAAGGACTAGCAACACACCGATAAAAGCGTATAGATCTACCTCCAGTTTCTAAGTCCAGTGGGAGTGATCCTTACGAGAAGCATGTCTCGTACGGAGCACAATCTGAGGTGAGTACTAGAGTAGTAATAACTTTCATGTGAAGAAGAGCCTAAGATAGTTCAGAAAGGTTCTCTCCAGCCCTGCAAGTAAATGGTGGACTATAGCGATGAAAGAAAAAATGACGTAGTCTATAAGGAGAGACCAAGTACAAGACTAGGTGGATCTGCCCCACGCCGCAAGGAATTTTGAGAACAAGTGTTCTTTCAAAAGTTAAGCGTGACAGATGGGTCAATTGACCACTACTAGGCACATTGAGTAGTAAAGTGGTTCACACGATAAGAAGATGAAAGTGACGAAGACTTCTCGTTTGTTGTGTGGACAAAGTTTGATTCTAGCTTTGGTCACCAGTTGAAGTCTAGGATTACATCCGTTGGATGTTAAGACCACTTACTTGAACGGCAACCTAGGTGAAGCGTTTACATGCATGAGCATGTAAATTTTTTGGCAAGAGGCCAGAAGCACAAATGTGCTAACTCCAGTGATCTTCCAAGATCTCACACCTTCATCTAAACTCGTGGTAATCGACCACTTAGTCCATGTCAAGAAAGCTAAGAGTATTTTAGTACCCTCACACCCTATGTAGAAGACATATGGTCAGCTTGAAACAACATATGGACTGCTTCAGCCATATAAAATGGTTATCCTATCATCTTTTAAGATGAAGGAAATGGGTTAGATAGTGGGAGCCTAGATTCATAGAGATTGCTCTAAGAATTAGCTCACTTTGTCACAAGAATCCTACATAGAAGAGATTCTTGGTAGATTCTTTGTGAGAGAATCTGAACCCTAGTGGTGCCTTAGTAGAAAAGGCAAGAGTTGAGTCTTGCTTTGTGCCTTTAGACTAAGTCGGAGATGGAGTCGTGAAGATGAATTCCCAAACACGTGGTTGGTAGCTTGAAGTACAATGAGGAGTGTACTCGCTCCAACGCCCCTTTTGTAGTTGGCTTAGTAAGCCGTTATCAGTCAAATTTAGGACAAACATATGTTAAGAGATTTTAAGGTACTTGTAGGGCACTGCTGACAATCAGTTGTTTTTCATCATAGTGACCTACAAGTGGTGAGTCTCACTGATGTTGATTGGATAAAAGACTTGAATAAGTAGAAGTCCATGTCTGAGTGTATTTTCTAGATAGGCACTAGGCCGAAGCAAGAAATGTTCATGCATTTCTCTAACGTAGTGTTCATTGCATGATCATCAGCAGTTTGAGGGGCAGTCAAGCTTGGGATGATCTTATGTCACTTGGACATCACAAACAAAGCCGACAATCCAGTGAAATTGCTCTCCTAGGACAAATAGCTATGGTCTACACCATGAAAGCCCAAGTACCATGGAAGGCTGCAACACAACTTCGTATGAGACGTTGTTGCACAAATATAAATCACCATGTGATATTAGGCTACGCACCAAGTAACTGTGGAGGGGAGTTCTCGCAAGATGACCCATGACGGAGCATTGGCTCTAACCCCTCTCAGTCCCATAATGGTGGGTTGGTTGTATGAAGAATACAAGCTATAAAACTAGTGTTTTAGATACATCAGGCTATCATATCCCTGCTCTAATTAGGGAAAAGATTTTTGAAGGGACATAGGTGTTGGGAATTCTAGGTGCCTAACGCAGCGGAAGCAAATATAAAATTAAAAAAAACGCGCCAAGTCCTAAAATTCCCGAACGGATCCGCTAGTAGAATTTAAAACTTTTAGATAGTGGTATACCTCACGAGTTTCAATCGGCTGGTTGTACAAGGCGTGTGCAAGGAGCCCACTCTCAGCATTCTCCCTCTGCCGGTGATCCACACGAACAGTTTCTTGGGCACCAAGGTGCTAGCCTTCCGTTCTTTTCTCCAAAAGAACCAGGGACCAATCTACAGTGACTTTAACTTCAAGAACTCCTTCTTGAATCAAACAAGGTGGCGCAAAAGGAAAGCCCCAACAAGAACCCCTTCTTGTTTTTCCTTCTCTCACAAACCCTAATTTTGGTAACCTCAAATCGAATTTCCTAACTCCTTAGGCAAACTCGATTTTTCCTCTCTCAACTCTTGAGAGCCAAAATTTTCTCTCACTTGGAAAAGCTAGGGTTCATGAAGATGGTGATTTCTCTTCTCTCTCTACAAGGAGGAAGACCAAAATCACAAAATGAGCTCTCTCTCTCCCTTAGGCGCCTAGCCTAGGGTTTTTAATAATTATTTTTAGAGCATTATTATAATTCCATAATCATAATAACATGGCTTCATGAATTGAATTTACAATCAAAATATTACCATAATATTTAATTTAAATTCAAATCGTAATCTTAGGGAATCAGATGGAAGATCAAATCTCCCTTGGGACCCACTAAGAAAGGCGCCATGCTCCATCTATTTTATCTTGGAATTTTATAAATCAAAAACATTCCTAACTCTTAGGAAGTCATGATTCTCCAAAGATCCTGAGTTGAGATCTCACCAAATCTATTTGAATTCAAATCTTTTGATATCTCCATCAAATCTTTTGAATTCAAACTTATTATTTAAATTAATAAAACAATTTTATTAATCTAAAACAACAAAAGAGGCGCCACCCTCATGCTTTAATATTAGGGAATTTTATAAATCAATAATCTCCTAACTTTTAGGAATCTTATCTGATTTATTATTTCCTAATATTATAATTGTAAATAATTAATCCCTATTAATCATTTAACAATTATCATATTTAAACTTGTTGGGAAATCATAGGGTCGGCGCAACGGAAAAACACGGTAAATTAAAATTTTTGGCTTCCCTATGATTCCTTCCAGGATCCACTATCTACATTTATATTAGTTAAAGAAAGAGATTTACCAAGAACAACCGGTGAGACTCTTAGAACACTTCTTGAATCTTCAAAACAAAAGTGGGAAATTCAAGAACCCTTTCTTGAATTCCCAAGAGTGGCACAAAACAAACACACAAAATCAAGTGTTTTAGGGTTTGGGTCGAAATTCTCGCTCTAAGAGAAGAACTTGACTTTCTCTCTCTAAAACTAGGTAGGCGACTTTCTTCTCTCTCTAGAGAATGAACTTGGCAATTTTGTCTCACAAAAACCCATTAGTCGACTTGCTCCCTATAGTTGTGCTTATATAGCTTCTCATTCCTAGAGTTTGGGTTTCACCAAACCATTTAGTGAATCCCTCAAATCTTGGATAAGGATTCCCAATATCTTTGATTTATAATATTACACTAATATTATAATTCAAAAACCTAAGGGCAAATCGAAATCTTGGCCTACAAGATCAAATCTTGAAACCAAATCTTGATTCCTCAAATCCTATTGGTTGGAATGAGTCATGAGGATTTAAATTTATAATTAAAATATTACCTTAATAATTTT
>QANZ01019376.1:33088-43636 GCA_003254925.1 Chamaecrista fasciculata
AAATGATTGGCCCTAGGGCACAATCTCCAACAGACTCCCACTTGCACTAGGTACAATCATTAATCAAACTGTTCCTACACTAGGAACATCCATTAATGTGTCCAATCTCCATTGACATTACATGGCATTCATGTAATACCCGTGCTTGGGATTTCGTAAGAGGATCGGCAAAATTATCCTCGACTGCTACCCTTCATATTCACCATCCCATGGTGATAACGTCTGAGAGTATATATATATATATACATATATATTCCACTGTCGGAACATCAGTGGGGACCCAGTCCCATTTGGTGTCTTTCCTATCTCCACAGGGTGACTACCAAAATTACCTCAGACACAAGTTTTACGGTTCGCGTTTCCATGCGACCAACCTTATGTTGTAGAATCAGCAATCGTGCTCTGCTTGGAACTTTTCCAACTCACGATGATACCGTTCAGGAGAAACACGTATTCAAACTGCGATTTAAAACATCTTGGTTGGTTTGGAAAACGGGCACCTGTGTAACCAATTACACATTAGCTCCACTATCGACCAAGAATTCATCCTTAGTTCTTCTCAAGTACTAAAGGATGCCTTTGACAGCGGTCCAGTGATCCTAACCAGGGTCTTGTTGGCACCGGCTCGTCATGTTCAGGGCAAACCACGATTCATCGGTATGAATCCCTTCTTGGAATCTTGCATACTGAACCCCTTCAGTACCTCATCCAAGTATGTACACTGACTTAATCTAAGAAGCCTTCGAGATCTATCTCTATAGATCTTGGTGCCTAGAATATAGGCAGCTTCTCCTAAGTCTTTCATTGAGAATGATTTTCCCAACCAAGATTCAAAATCTCCAAGGTTGGAATATCATTTCCAATGAGTAATATGTCATCGACATATAGTACCAAGAACACAATCGTGCTCCCACTAACCTTCTTGTAAACACAAGGCTCGTCAGAGTTTTGTAAGAAGCCAAACTCTTTGACTACTTCATCAAAACAATGACAATAGCTTCTTGATAGGTGGTAGGCTCACCACGCTCCATGAGCAACACATCCTTGTTCTCAGTCACCAAAGATCTATATCCTTGAGGTCGAGAACGTGTTCTATTAGACCTTCGTGGTCCTTGTGTTACTAGAGGAGCTTCCACAACGCCTTGTGGCTCTTCTCTAGTTTGCGTCTGCGCGTCTGAAGTGTCTCGTGGATCTTGAACCTTTTCAAGATCTATCTTACTCCCACTGTTTCTTTTGGAAACAAAATCCTCTCTTAAAAGGAATCCATTTCTGACTACAAACACTTTGTTGTCAGATGGGTAGTAGACATAATACCCCCTCGTTTCCTTGGGGTATCCCACAAATGCACACTTGAGGGTTTTGGGAGACAGTTTATCGTTAGGCTATTGCTTAACATAAACTTCACATCCCCAAACTTTGACGTTAGACAAATTAGGACTCTTCCCTTTCCATATCTCATATGGTGTCTTCTCAACTACCTTAGACAGAACACGGTTAAGTGTGAAACAGCAGTTTCTAAAGCATGCCCCTAAAAGGATGGCGGAAGATCAGCTTGACTCATCATAGATCGAACCATATCTCATAAAGTTTGATTCCTCCTTTCAGAAACACCATTCCTTTGTGGGGTTCCAGGAGGAATAAGTTGTGGGACTATCTCACGTCTCCTAAGATGATCAATAAATTCTTGACTCAAATACTCGCCTCCTCGATCGGATCGAAGGACTTTGATTTTCTTTTCAAGTTGGTTCTCTACTTCATTTTGAAATCTTTTGAACATTTCAAAAGACTCTGACTTGTATTTCATTAGGTAGACCCAGTCAATCCTACTAAAGTCGTCAGTGAACGTAACTAAGTACGAGTAACCACCTCTAGCTTAAGTACTCATGGGTCCACATACATCACTATGTATGATCCCCAATAAGTCATACGCCCTCTCACTGTGGCCAGTAAAGGGTGCCTTTGTCATTTTACCAAGTAGACAAGATTCGCAAGCATCATATGATTCAAAATCAAATAATCTTAGAAGTCCATCTTCATGGAGCTTCTCTAGGCGTTTCTAGTTTATATGGCCCAAACGACAATGCCAAAGGTCTGTAGGATTAGATTCGCTAATCTTAATCCTTTTCCGTACCAATGTTATAAATATTGTTATCGCGTTGACGTTCCAATTTTAAGATGTAATGATTATCAAATAAACATTATCTTTATAAATTGAACTCCTTACATTACAGTTAACATATGTAAAACTTCCTTATCCAATAAGAAAGAGAAACATTGTTTGAACTTAAAGAAAGTACATAATAACAATGAATAAGCCCAGCGGGCAAAACAAGCTCGCATGTTCCTACAGCAATAGCAGCAACCCTTGCTCCATTGCCTTCACGCAGGTCCACCTCGCTTCTGTCCAGCTTTCTACTGTCTCTAAGACCCTGCACATCAAATGTGAGAACCACGTGTTGTATCTAATACCCAAGTGGTTAAGTAGAAAAGGACTCTTATAACAAAGATACCTGAAGTAGAGGCCTCATCGCCTTTCTTCTGTTTCTTTAGATCTTCCATATACAATTTGCATTTCCTCTTCCAGTGTCCTGCTTTTGACAGAAAAAGCAAATTGCATCCTTTGCGGACTTTGCCTTCTTGGCAGGTTGTGGATTGGGCTTGGCCACTAGCTTGGTCTCACCATCCATGATGTGAGCCTTCCTCTTTCCTTTGCCCTTCCCCTTCCCTTGGTCTTTCTGAGCTATCAGGACAGTTGCAGGCGCCCTTTTCATGGATGCCTCAACAGCCTTGAGCATCATATGCAGCTCAGAAACTGATTTCTCCATTCCACTCATCTTAAAGTCCATGACAAACTGGTCATAAGCTTTAGGCAGCGAGCTCAGGATCATATCCGTCGCAAGCTCTGGAGTAATGGGAAATCCCAGCCTACCAAAGTGATCTATGTACCCCTTCATCTCCAAGATATGGGTATTTACGGATTCACCTTCAGCCATCTTGCAAGAGTGTAGACCCTTAATGGACTGATACCTCTCTCGCCTAACCTGTTGCTGGAACATTTCCCTGAGATGTGTTATCATCTCAAAAGACATCAACATTTCCAAGTTCTTTTGCAACTCGGGAACAATTGTGTCTAGCATCAGGCAAGAGACCTCCAAAGAGTCATCGAAGTGCTTCGCATAAGCATTCTTCTGAGCCCTTGAAGCGTCTTTGGCAGGCTCCTTAGGGATGGGTTTATCCAGGACATAAAGCTTCCTTTGTTGGGTGAGAATAATTCTCAACTTGAAAACCCAAACAAGGAAGTTCGTCCTATTTAATTTATCATTCTCAAGGATAGATCGCAGTGAAACCGTTGAACTAACATTTGCCATTTGATTCTACAATTTTAGATATGAAAGTTTATTTAGCAAAATATAAATCCACCATTTTATAAAACCCAGTAAAATTATTATTAGTGGCTAAGACCCATATTTCACCAAAGTTTACCGTCGCGGAGGCGATCATGCACCCTTAGGTTATTTAGGTAGGTAACACCTTACCAATCACATCTCATGTGACTCTTAGATCTTTATGGGACTGCATCATCACATGATACTTATTATGGCATGTTTATCCCATCTAATGCCTTGAGGTCCAAATCCTATTTGATAACCCCATTAAGTCACACAATAAAACTTGTGAATGGCTAGGCTCAAAACAACGAGGCCGAAGCCCAACCCCATATCATCAAGGCCCACTAAACATGTGTCGCAGAGGCGATCACCGCATTTAACAAACCAAGATTTCAATCGGCGTGGCGTTGAATCTCCCATTCACCCGTGTCTCCCCAAGGTCAAAATAGATACGTGTCGCGGAGGCGATCACCGCTCTATGATGAACAAGGTTTTAACAGGGTGTCTTATCGATGGCATTAAAACTTAAGGTTATTAAAAGGGTTTAATTTTTAAAGTTCCGTTTTAAAATTCAATTTTAAATCTCATTTAAAATGAACGAGTTGTGCCATGTGTCTTCGCCCCATGTATCACATACATTTAAGACACATGTTCGAATTTTGTATCTCATACAAAACTCTACGCACGTATCATATACGTTAAAATTTAAAATTTGCATGTTAAATTTTCGCCACCCTAAAACATACATCTAGCGCCATTTGCATCTCATACAAAATAACTAAATGCATAAAATAAACCGTGCTTGGATATGGCCTATCTACCCTAAATCCCCTCAAGCCAAAGAGGGAATTTTCTAAAAAGAAAAATAAAATTACATTGGGAAAAACCTCTTTTACATTGAGGTGTAAAATTGAAAAAAATAAAATAACATCAAGAACTTAGGGAGACGACACGCAGGCCGTATTTACCAAAAATAAGCCTAGAGCCATATCCAGTCACCATACCCAATCATACATGAACAATTCACATATATTAAATATATACACACGGCATATCACAACACATAAGAAAAACGATTTTTCAAATTGTTTTCAATTTAGGGCTTGTGCAATTTAACATGCCTTCTTAAAATTAAGTCTTGCACCAATAATTAAAATTCAAGAATCAAATTCAAGAATTCGAATTATTGGTCCAAAATTAAAAATTCATAATTTAAAATTTCAACCACCCTATATATATATTATAATTAAAACAATTTTAATTAATATATATAATTAGGGTTTTCGACCAAGACATATAAATATTATAATTAAAACACTTTTAACTAAAATATATATGTATGGTTCGATCAAGACTCATAATTTTAAGAACTTTTCAAAACAATCTAATTGATTTCATATGTATCTCATACATATAGTTTTGCACCAATTCTTTAGATATTGTTCCAAAACATATGTGGTGGCAATTTTCGCAAAACTTAGCATACGATTGAAAAGCTGTAAACATCTAATCATACATCACATGTATAATCACACAAACTAATATAAATATGAGTAGCGTGGCTCTGATACCACTGTTGGGAAATCATAGGGTCGGCGCAACGGAAAAACACGGTAAATTAAAATTTTTGGCTTCCCTATGATTCCTTCCAGGATCCACTATCTACATTTATATTAGTTAAAGAAAGAGATTTACCAAATTTCAATCGGTGCGTATGAACTTGCGAATTGAGAAGTCCACTCCAAGTGTCCTTCCTCTACCGGTGATCCACACGAGCAGTTTGGCAGATGCCCAGGTGCTAGCCTCCTTCACTTCTTCCCAAGTGAAAACGGGAATTTATATCTACGAGTCTTGAATGTTCAAGAACAAACGGTAAGATTCAAGAACACTTCTTGAATCTCCTAAACAAAAGTGGGAAATTCAAGAACCCTTTCTTGAATTCCCAAAGTGGCGCAAAAACAAACATACAAAACCAAGTGTTTTAGGGTTTTGGGTCGAAATTCTCTCTCTAAGAGAAGAACTTGACTCTCTCTCTCTAAAACCTAGGAAGGCGACTTTCTTCTCTCCAAGAGAATGAACTTGGCGATTTTGTCTCACAAAAACCCATTAGTCGACTTGCTCCCTATAGTTGTGCTTATATAGCTTCTCATTCCTAGAGTTTGGGTTTCACCAAACCATTTAGTGAATCCCTCAAATCTTGGATAAGGATTCCCAATATCTTTGATTTATAATATTACACTAATATTATAATTCAAAAACCTAAGGGCAAATCGAAATCTTGGCCTACAAGATCAAATCTTGAAACCAAATCTTGATTCCTCAAATCCTATTGGTTGGAATGAGTCATGAGGATTTAAATTTATAATTAAAATATTACCTTAATAATTTTGATTAAAATCGATTTGCACATATATTATAATTCAAAATGCAAGATCAAATCTTGCACCCCAAGCCATGATATATGCGCCATCCTCAAAACGGAATTCCATAACAACCCAAACTCTTTAGGTAGTTATATCCTACTTGTTATCTTTTAAGATTATTGAATTAAAATATTACTTTAATATCTTTAATTCAAATCCTGAATCTTTTCAAAAAGATAATCCTTGAATTCAAATTCATTATTGAATTAAAATATTACCCTAATATCTTTAATTTAAATTTGAATCTTGAATTCAAATTCCCTAATAATATTGAATTAAAATATTACCCTAATATCTTTAATTCAAATTTGAATCTTGAAATCAAAATCATATCTTAAATTCAAATTCAAATCTTGTTATCTTTATTTAATTAACAAAACATTTTCATTAATTAAATAAGACCAAAAGAGGCGCCACACCCATTATCTTGTTATCCCAAATATTAATGAATTTAATAAATCAATAATCTCCTAACTTTTAGGAAATCTATTTTATTATTCCCTAATATTTTAAACAAGAATTTAATTGTAAATGTCACGACCCCCTCTCTCGAGGCACGTGACCGGCACGGACATGGGCCTACCCCATGCCGTAAACCTACTCACAGAAAATCCATAAAAACATGCCTAACATAATCCTGATATGTCATGATGTATATATATATATATATATATATTCCAAAGTACATGGACATAATAATCTCAGTGCCCACATTTAACTGTCAACTCAGACTATCGCCAAATTAATATAAATACCATCACAAGCAGCCAACAAATACACATTTAATCAATTTTTTACGTAAACAAATTGTGCCAAATAATAATATAAATACCCCTAAATCTTCTCCCTAAGTACTAGGGGAACTGACAGGCTAGAACTTAACACAATTTAATAAAGAATGAAGTAACCACACGAGTAATGGTGTGGGATCTTGGTTGACTTCCTCCTAGAGCTGAAATAGCGGCGTGATCTGGACCTGTACCTAAAAAAAATAATTAACGCGGGGTGAGTCAAAAACTCAGTGAGTGGCTAACCCATTTCAGTCGTGGTGTAGGACATCACCACATAGGGAGGGGGTCACCAATATGGTTAACATTCTTCGTCAACAAATAACTTACATTAACGCCCATTTAGCCAAGTAATCCAACATATGCAGCGGTTAATACATAAAGCAAATAACAAGACTTGAACAATTTGACTAGAGATAGCTATTAAACCTTTAAAAGAATTTAAAATGCAAGAACAACTATGAGTTTAAGGAACCTTATGGCCCAAAGAAATTTTAATAAAAACATACTTTGAAGATTCGTTCAAGAAAATAAACTTGTAATAAAGAGTTTAATAAAGAAGATGATAAAATTAGTTTTCAAGTTTTGTTAAAGTAAAGTTTGGAATTTCGTAACTCGACTTTCAAAACTCCTTTCAATAATCAAAACGTTTGATTGGTTAAAATATTTAAATCCTTCCAAGAAATATAATTCATAAGAGTCTTGCAATTAAGTCTTTTAGAATCATTGAGTGAAAGAAGAACTCATTAGTGACTGAGAGACTAAGTAAAATATCGTGATCTAGTAACAAGGAATAGTCATATGAAATTCCCGATTTGAAATGAAACCCTCACCTTGTTTCAAAAACAAGTTTATATAAGATCATGAACAACCAAATGATGACTACCTCGATGGAATCTACCTGTAGGATAGCCAATATATAATACAAAAATGGTTCACCCAATGCCATTCAGACAATCAAAGATCCTGAACTCACAAATTCACTTAGTGTTAATATAACAGAATTTAGCATCACAAAACCATCAGCTCTCTCAGAATTCCAACATAAACCCATATTTAGCAATCAATTCACCACTTAATCACAAGGTTATCACATCATCAATATTTCAACTCTATCTCCAACAATAGGAAGCACACACAGCATTGTCACAATCCGTGGGAACTGCACACAACTTTTCACCCATCGGAACCGCACATAGCATTATCTCAACCCGTGGGGACCGCACACAGCTTTTCACCCATCGGAACCGCACATAGCATTATCTCAACCCGTGGGGACCGCACACAGCTTTTCACCCATCGGGACCGCATACAACATTATCTCATTCATTTCACAAATAATCAACAGTAAAGCACACACCAAAGTAAAGATTTTCAATCAATATCATAGCTAGAGCTATGGGAGAGCAACCACATACACAAACGCAAACCCAATCACAATCACAAACACAAATACAAATATAAATACAAGGACAAATACCAATGCAAATGCAACTACAAATAAAAATACAATTACAATCACAAGTACAATTACAAATACAAACACGAATACAAACACAACACAAATGAAAGTACAAGCACAAACAAAAACACAATCCAGTCAGTCTACCCAAGACACACAACATTCAAAGAGGAATTAAACACTGTCACCATCTTATGTCTACATTTTACATGATCAAATAAAATATACAACTAGAATTCCATGTTTCTCATCACTTATAGGAATCAATAAAATTCACAAAGAAAAAGGAAAGCACACATATAGGAATATCACAAGGTCTATGGGAAGCCCAACAACATTGACAACCTTGTAAAGAAAATCAATCAAAATACAAGGATATGAAGATGACAATAAATTCATCCAACACTTGTCAAGGCCAACTTATAGAAACCCAATTAATTAAGAACACCACCTCCTTCATCAGTTATAAATAACTCAAGTAGTATTGCAAAATCAAGATTTCCACCATAAGGGAAATTCCCACCAATTTGAACATATATCAGCCTCCGCCCTCCATTGGGGAGTAATACAAATAATCATCTCATCCCACTGTCGGGAAAATAAGTCATACACAATAATTCATCCACAACAAGTAATAATTATCTCAAAATAATTTAATTCCAATTCAATCACTCACCACCATCAGCGAAATATTTAAAATGCAAAGACTTACATCCAAAAGTACTCAAGGTTCCCAAATTTCAACGAATTGTCAATGAAGAAGTTAGTTCACAATATAAATGAATTTCATCGTCAATCAAGCCCTCACACGAGGCAAGGAGGAAAAAGCCACTCACCTCAATCCGAAGAATGGAAAACCACACCTTTTAACTTCTGATCAACAACAGATGTCGGAAAATCTATAAACATAAGAACAAGGATTAAGTTAAACCACCTAGAAATTGATTCTCAAGTGACCCGAAGGTCCAATTCTATACAAATAGCTAAGGAAAGACTTTCATTCATCACCCACTTCCCAACACCTATCCTAACTCCTAATGACACTCACCTAAAATCCTAAGGTCCTAATCGAGCAATCAACAAGGGGCTTGGGTATAAATTTGGGAGCTTTAACAAGCATTTAATAGCCACCAACTCAAGATTAGTAGTATCAAGTAAGAAATTATGAACATAGGCCAATAGATACTTACAATCTCCTTCAATATTTCCATCTATTCAAGTTCACAATCAATTACATTCTTTTAGTACAAACACTATTAACACCATAACAAATTCTCATTTAAACCACCAAATCCATCAATTTTGGTAAATTCAAGAAGTGAGACACTTCCCTTATAAGGTCAAGAAAATGGAGATTTATTTTTTCCCACTTTAAATATCAGATTTTTGGTGCAAGTGCTTACAATATTAGTAGAGAAAGTCATTAAAACCATTCAAATAATCAATTTAGCTTAAAACCCAAACTTGACAACTTCACTAAATTTTTAAATTTTAGTTCTTCATTCCAAACTCAATATCAAGGTGAATACACATCTAGAATCATACTAGGAACTTATTCAAGTCATTAAAATCCACAACTCCTCACAATCTCAAAAATTTTTACAAAAGTTCTCAATTTCGTCACTTTTAAACCCTAGAATAAAACAGCCCCAAAACTCAACTTTATGGAGTTTTAATAACTTATAGAGGTGTCCAACATGATATACTATCATCAAAGAGTCCATTTCAAGCAAGAACATCAAGAAACAATGAAGAAATAGAAAAATTTCGGACATACCTCAAATCTGGCCGAAAACAGAGTATGGGAGTTACCCTAGCTTGTGTGGCTTCCAATTTGATCATGGAGGTGGGAAGAAGGAAGGATGGAACTCCATAATCAAGCTAATATCAAAGAGCAACCAGAAATTGAAGGGAACCAAGAGAAATTAGCTCAAACCCAATGGAGAAGAAGAGAGAAGAAAAAGGACGAAAATGGTGCAAACCAAAGGAGGGGGGAACGACGGTGGATGTCTTCCAGTGTACGGCGGAGCTGGGAGGTCGTCGGCGCCGTCTGTGGTGGTGGAGGGTGGCTGACGTGCTTTCGGTGGTGGAGAATGAGAGTGAGAGTGAGAGACGAAGGTTCTAGGGAAATTTTGGAGAAGAAGGGTCGAATATTGGGGTAAAATGGTGATGGGGTTTATTTTATAATTTCAGAAAGTTAGGGGGGCTGAAAAGGAGTTCTAACACAAGTTCCTGAGGCTGAAATCACAGAATCACCCAAAAATATTCAAATCTTTTTAAAACAGCCCCTTAAAACTCAAATTTCTAGAAATAAATTTTTTGGACAAATCTTATATTGTTGGACTCGTCTCAAAGAGTGGATTATAATTATATAATTTGTTTTTGGAAATTTTATCCTTAAAGTCATTCAATTTTCACTTGAAGGTATCATTTGTCGGGTCTAGAGACAAAGTCAGATAAAATTTTAAACTCCATTTGCTCCCAAA
>QANZ01019381.1:0-20456 GCA_003254925.1 Chamaecrista fasciculata
ACATATCTATAAATGATTGGCCCTAGGGCACAATCTCCAACACATGGAGCATCCACATCTGTCTGGATTTTTGAGCCCAGAAGATTTTTTCTCTCTCATACCATTTTTCAAGTTCCACTCTTATTTCCAACTCCTTTTCCGTTAATTCCCTGGAAGAAGAAGTATGGTCTTTTGAAAGAAACAAGTTCTGAATGTGAGAGAGATTATTTTCAAGCTGAGAAATTCGTCGTTGAACGTGACTAAACACAGTCTTGTTCCATACCAGTAGATCTTTCCTGATTCTCTCAAGTTTCGTTGATACCGCCAAAGAACTAAAATTCAGAAAACAGCAGTTCCAAGCATTTGCAACAGTATGATCACAAGCCCCATCATGCATCCACATAGCCTCAAATCTAAAGGGTTTACCCCTAATAGGGACACACTTATCTGTGCTCACAAAAATCGGTGCGTGATCAGAGGAAGAAATGGTGAGTGCTTCAGCAAACAGATAGGGGTATATATCAAGGCAAGTAGGCGTGTATAGCACCCGGTCAAGTCTTTCCACAACCCTCTCTTTTCCATCCCTGTTATTGCACCAAGTGAACCACAACCCTGCACGGACAAAATCAATCCAGCCTAATTCATTTATTAGATCCATGAAAACTTTTGCTCCTCTAGTGCTCATGTTTTTGCTACTTTTCTCCGTCGCATCTTTTATTTGATTGAAATCACCAATTATCATCCAAGGACCAGAAATCGTAGGTGCCGTATTTCTAAGTTACTCCCACAACACATACCGCAGATCATGTGAAGGGAAACCATAAACAAATGTCACATACGAAGTCACACCATTATCATTAATAAACGAAACGTGGATCCAGTTTGGGCACAAGTCTATAACAGTTAGGTTCAAATTCTCAATCAAGCCAAAATGAGACCACCTTTCCTACCTTGGGGATCAACCCCTACAATACTACGCAAACCGATAGAATTGAAAAACCTGTTAGCAAGAGAGACCAGGCACAAAGTTTCAGCTAAAAAAATCACCTCCGGCTTCTTCCCTCTGATAATACGACGAAGTCGCCTACTTGTCGAGGATGCTCGGAAACCCCGACAATTCCAAGCAAGTAAATTCATGACAACTCGTCTAATCCTCAAAAAACTTTTGAATATGCTGCAAAGACACTGTACTGCTAGAGAAGATCCACACAGAAAATTAACATAGGACCCCAAAGGCCACCAAATAGCAGATATGAACAAGAGCCATATAAATTCCAACTTCCTCCAAAACATATCAAAACCAAGACTTCAACGGCTGAAAAAGACCATAAATCCACATTGCAGTATCCACCAGCTCAATCAGCAAAGTATTCACAAAATACAGTACACACTCAAAGTGTAATCAGAAAAAATTGGAGCCTCTAACTTCCTTCATGTAAGTTTCTAGCCACAAAGACCCAGCAATAACCAAAGTAAAATCAGAAACAGTACTCCCAACACATTACACCCAAACCTGCGACCCAAACTGTACCTGAAATTAATCGTCAAAGTGTTGAACCCACAGCAGATCCAAGACCCAAACTGACTCAGGGGAGCCGCCGCCGCCGTCGTCCATTTAACGGTCCAGTGTGAAGCTTCCTCACTCGCCAAAAACACAGACTGAGCTCCTCACTCATGAAAACACTTCAAATAGGCAGAAAAATATAACAAGAGCTTAGGTCTGAAGAATAGAAACCTTCACCATCTTCGTCGTCATTCGTCTTACGGTCCGACCCTCACTCGCCGTTATTCGCCTACACGCGCTGTCGCACTCCATCTGTCTTACAGTTCGGAATGGCCTTCGATCTGAACTTGTTTCTGATGAAGAGGATGTCGTCGTCGTCGCTGTCGTCCATCTTACGATCCGTTAGTCGAACACCATCGGTCGCCGCCACGCTCTCTCACGCGTCGTCTGTCTTACAGTCCAACCATTCTCTCTCGAGCTTCCCTATCAATATTTAGCTAAAGTTGAATCAAAGGATAGTATTGATCAAAATATAAAACTTAGGATATTATGGTTGAAATTAAAAATTGATGTAAAGTTTAAGAATAAAAGGGTTCTTTTACAGGAAAAAAAAGGCAAATACAGTATACGTATTTGTAGTTTAGCCCGATCTCACTTTGGGTAATTGAGGTATACGTCGTTAGCACTTTAGAGTACCTATGGTTTTGTTCCGTCAATTTTAATGAAAAATGTTGACGTGGTGTAATTTAGCCATCAATATCTAATATATCTCAGTCGTCGATTTCTATTGCATTTTAGCCATCAGTTTTCACTCCAAGGTTAAAATCTCATTTTTGGTCCTCAAAACTATGGAGTAAGTTTCATTTTGGTCATAAACACTATCTTTTGTTTCATTTTGTCCTCAATCAAACTTTCACATTTGTTCCTTTTTTATCTCTAAAATGTGATTTTATGGGAATTTTCACTGTTATTCTCTGTCATAAACTAGAGATGAAAATCAATCACAAATTTATCTCTAATTTGTGACTAAGAACTAAAATGTTCTTCCTCTCTTTGCCAACTCACTTATTATTACGTATTTGAGTAGGAGTGAACAAAACCTGGTCAGACCCAGCCAACCCAGTCCTACCCTGGGCACTTTGGGTTGGTTTGGGTCTGATTGGGTCCCAAGTCTAAAACTTCTAGACCTGGTCTGGCCTAACTCGAGGTATAGTCAATTTTTTATTTTTTTTATTATATTTATTTATATTTTCTTTTTTAAAATATTTTTTTATTGTAGAAAATACATATGTATTATTATTTGTATTAATTGTATGTCAAAAAATGAGAAAACAAGCAACCTGATCCCTGAATTTTGGACGCTCTAACTGATAGGTCCCTGAATTTTCAAAACGACATACTAATAGGTCCCTCCATCATATTGTCGTTACAAAAAAGATGACGTGTACATATATAACGGACGCTGATGTGTCCCGTTATGTGCTGATGTGTCCCGTTATGTCCACGTCAGCACCTGTTGTCTTCAAAAAAAAAAAAAGTTGTCACGTCAATAAAAAAGCGACACATCAGCATTTCTCCATTGCACTTATAGGTCTTGACCCATTTTCATTCCATTATTCTTAATTCACCCTCTTTTTCATCATCTTCATTCATTTTAATCCCAAATCTTTAGAATAAAATTGTAAAGTGTCCCAAAACTCTCTCAAACATTCCAATTTAGTCCTTAAAAATATTTAAAACCCTAAAACTTAAATCCTAAACCCTAAAACCTTAAATCCTTGACCCATTCTTATCCCATTATTCTCAATTCCCCCTCTTTTTCATCATCTTCATTCATTTTAGTCCCAAATCCTCAAAATAAAATTGTAAAGTGTCCCAAAACTCTCCAAACATTCCAATTTATCCTTAAAAATATTAAAAACCCTAAACCCTAAAACCCTAAACCCTCAAAAAAGTCTGAGTTGAACAATTAGGTCCTTGACCCATTCTTATCCCATTATTTCCATTTTTTTCATCAACTTCATTCATTTTAGTCCCAAATTTTCAAAATAAAATTGTAAAGTGTCCCAAAAATCTTCCAAACATTCCAATTTAGTCCTTAAAAATATTAAAAACCCTAAACCCTAAAACCCCAAAACCCAAACCCAATCAATCTCAAATCATCATCTTCTTCCTCCTCCTCCCAAAACCCAGTCAATCATCATCAACATCATCAGAAATTAACCCACCGCCAAATCAAAATTCCCCTTCCCCTTCCCCTTCCCCTTCTGCCGCCTCCGATTCCGACTTCCTTGCATCTGTCGCATTTGAATGGGAATTATGAGTATTCGAAGCTTAGTTTGTGTTGTTTGTGACCAAAATGTGAGATCTCACTGATTTTCATTTTGTTTGTGTGTTTCTGGGGTTTGATTATGGAATACATTGAGAAACTCTAATAAGCAAAGGGTGGTTGTGTTGTGTTTATATATGAGCAAGGGTTTTGAATTTAAGTTAGGGCTGAATAGGATTGAAGAACAGGGAAAACGATTATCTTGAGAAGCGGCAGAGGGCTTCGATGAGCTTGGAGGAGTAGATTCGCTGCTCTGTCTCGGATCTCCATTCGACTCTTGGTTCCAATCCGACTCTAGCCGGTGTGATGATGATGGCTTGAGGCTTTAATTTTGATTATATGATATGGCGTTTGAAATTGGGGATTTGGGAGATTTGGCGTGGCTGGGTTTTGGGAGGAGGAGGAAGAAGATGATGATGTTGATGATGATTTGAGATGTTGATGATGATGATGATATGAGAAGACAACCATGATCATGAAGATTAAAAAAATATGGGAAGATGAAGATGAAGATAAAAAAATAAATTTAAGTTTTAGGGATTTGGGGTTTGGGGTTTTAGGGTTTAGGATTTAGGTTTTAGGGTTTTTAATATTTTTAAGGATTAAATTGGAATGTTTGAAAGAGTTTTGGGAAACTTTACAGTTTTATTCTAAGGATTTGAGACTAAAATGAATGAAGATGATGAAAAGATGGTGAATTAAGAATAATGAAATAAAAATGGGTCAGGGACCTATAAGTGCAAATGCGAAATGCTGATGTGTCGCTTTTTTATTGATGTGGAAGCTTTTTTTTTTTAATATAACGGGTGCTGTTGTGGAAATAACGGGACACATCAGCGTCCATTATGTACACATCAGTTTTTTTGTAACGACAATATGACAGAGGGACCTATTAGTATGGAGTTTTAAAAATTCGGGGACCAGCTTGTACACTTCGCAAAATTCATAGACCTATCAGTTAGAGCATCCAAAATTCAGGGACCGGATTGCTAGTTTTCTCGTCAAAAAATACATAAAAAATAGACTTAGGGCCTGTTTGGGAACCCCTTAATCCCAATCTCATCTCATCGAATCATCATCTCATCTTATGATTGGATGAACAGTAATGGTTTGGTGTTTGTTGGAACCTCCATCTCATCTCATCTCATCCACATCATCATCTCATTCACAACATCATCTCATTTTCTCTTACAATTACCAATCTATCCCTACTTATACACCTATAATTACCTATACTTTAATACAAATATATATAAAAAAAAAGAATTAGACAAAATAGTAATTTTGCATACCCTCATTTATTACACTTATAATNTTTTTGTTTAGTTTTTTTTCTCAAACTATGCAATTAGTTTCTCAAAATATAGGGTTAAAAGGTCAATTTGGTCCTAAATGTATGCCTAATGTTCATTTTGGTCCATTATGTTTCAAAATACTTAAATTGCTCCTAAATGTTTGCAAAATATTTCATTTTGGTCCCAAGTATTGAATATGGCTTGTTTCAAGTTCAAACATGATGAGTTTAGAGCTACATATTGTTCCCGAAGAGTACCTCCATATATTCTAGTTGAGACATTTTACCAATATTTATGACCAAAATGAATAATTTTGCCAACATTTAGGACCAATTCGAACTTTTTGAAATATAATGGACCAAAATGAATATTAGGACATACATTTAGGACCAAAATGAACCTTTGACCAAACATTTTAGTGTTGTTTTGTAATTTGCATTCTGGTCCTCAAACTTTTCTTTCTTATTTTTTTGTCATTGAATTTCATAAATAGACTCCATTATTGGTGACCGGAATTTTTTACAGGCCCCGACTTATCATTTATACATGTTAGGGATTGATTAATTGGACCAGTACAAATTTATGGACCAAATTGTAATCTTAAAATAATTTTCATGTTATTTTCACTTTGGCCCATCATCTCATCCAAATGGATTGACCCAAAAACCTTCATCCAAAAATATCTCATCTTCACGCTTTCCAAGAGCATCTAATTTCAACATCATCTCATCCAACCCACCACCAAACACCTATCATCTCATCTCATCTCATTTTAATATCTCAATCTCATTTCATTATTTCTTACCATTTATACCCCTATACAAAATAAATAAATCCAACAACCTATTTCACCTAACCACAATCATTACATACCCTTTTATATAATTTCACACCCTATTTAACATCATTTTCTCTAAAATCACCCAAACACCAATACATCATCTCATCTCATCTCATTACAACATCATCTCATCCAAGTCACTTGGATGAGATTAGCTTGAGCTGTAATTGCTCCCAAACAGGAATCTCAACTAACTTAACATTATTTTGACAAATATATCAAATTAAATTTTTTTCTTAATATAAACATCATTAAACTCATGCATAATTAATTCTTATCAATATAAACAAGTTAAAAAATAAATAAATAAATAAATGGGTTAATTAAAAAATGATTTTTTTAAAAAAAATTAAAGTGACCTGGTTTGGCCTGTCCCAGCCCGAGTCTAACAGGGTCGAGTCTCAAGTCCGACCAAAAACCTTGCCTGGTCCGACTTGTAATCGCCCCTATATTTGAGAGAGAAATAATTCATTTCATTTATTTAAGTTAGAAATAACGGTATAAACCATATGAAATCATATTTTTGGGACCAAAAAACCAAAATAAATATGAAAGTTTGAGGACCAAAATGAAACAAAAAATAGTTTTAGGAACAAAATGAAACTTATCCAATATTTTGTAGATCAAAATTTGATATTTTTTTACCGAGTCACATGAGCGTCTTGTCATCATTTTCTACTAAAATTAACAAAACTACAAGTATCATAAACTGCTAACGACATATACCTCAGGTACCCAAAATGAAATTTTTTTTAAATCACACCGCATCAATATGTGATCAAGGTAAATCATATATATGTTTACTATATTTTACCCTGTAATGATTGTCTAGCTTTCATGGACAATATGTCAAGTTATTATTACAATCCTAAGATTGGGTAGCCATTATTCTAAAAAATAACTGATAGTTCTTTAGAGAGACTCATATCGAGTTAAAATATCTCCACTTGCGTCTATATATCTATACTATATTATATCTCCTCTTAAAGTATTAAAATTAAGTGTAAATTACACTTTGGTATCATGTGGTTTGGTTATATTTCACTTTGGTACCATGTGGTTTAAAAAGTGACACTTTGATGTCCTGTGGTATTCTCCGTTAACACTTTGGTACCATTTTGAAGTTATTTTGTAATTTTAACCATAACAAATTTTACAAAAATTATATATATATATTCGTCACTTGTTCTTTAATCACAACTACAAAATTTTAAATAAATAGAGTACACATGACAAAAACTGAACACTTAGAAATAATAGTAAATAGAGTTATTTAGTCACAAATAATACACAAACCAAGCTTGTTGGTCTAATGGTTAGCTCACTAGGTTGGTCAAATAAGTGCCGATGATTCGAATAAAATTAATTAATTTAAAAAATTATAAAATACTACTGTTAAAATTTTTTTATTAAATTTAATAAAATTTTATTAAATTTTATAAAATACTATTATTTATATATATTATTATATATATATTATATATATATATATATAGATATGGGGAGGCCCAACGGCCTCCCATTAATCCTTGGGGCACGATTTCAGTACTGACATGATACTGTCACTACTGAAATTGTGTTTACAAAGCGCGATTTTAAAGAAAAAATTAAGTATTAAAATCGAGTTCAGCGGATGCGTATCCCATTTGGGGAAATAAGAAAATCTGTTGGGTATCGAGATACATAATATAATTTTGTGTATTATTTTAATAAAAAAACCCACATATATACTTGCTAGCAATGGCTTAGTAACTGGATCATACCTTGACCCGGTCGAGGGCTTGAGTCACGGGTCAATGGTTTAACCGTCGGGTCTATTATTGGCCCGATCAAAATTAAAGTATATATATCTATATATATATGTGTGTGTGTATCAAAATATCAAACAACACTTCTAATTTCTAAATTCAAAATACTTAAATCACAACTTCAAGATTAAAAGTACTTATATAACAACTTCAACGCATTCTCTAGTGTTACGAACCCACAAAGGAAAATTCCATGAACCCACCACCAAATTTAAATATAGAAACCCAAGAAAGCTAAACAAAGGTCTGATGATTACACTTGAACCCTTGAACTTGAACTGACAAAGACCCGAAGTTTTAGAAGACGCCACAAGGATGATCAAGCCTTGATAAGTCTATTAGTTCTATGAAGAACCCTAGAGAGAATCCACTCTCACAAAGTTGAGTAAACCAAACTCAATTAACATAATCTCAAATCTTCATTTTTTTTTTGCCTAAATCTCAAATCTTTATTACAAAAGTGTTAAGGGAGTATTTATACTCCAAGATAAAAGAAACTCTAATGGGTCATGAAAACAATAAACCCAAACTAATAAAACCCTAATGGACTTTTAAATATGAAGCCCAACTAATTAAAATTATAAAACTGGTTTAATTGTCTTAAAATATTAATGGACTTCAAATGACTTAGCCCAAAATTAATAAAATTCGTACTAAAATAAAACTCAACGTTATAGAGCTATAAAACTAGGCTTAAATCTTATTAAAATAATATAAAAGCTTCTAAAATAGGCCATAAATAAAGCCGAAATAACTCAACTTAATAGAGTTATCACACTCCAAATATTAATGTTACAGTAATCCCCCAATTTCCATAACAACTTCTTGTAGAGCATATCCCTACCACTCAACAAGCTTGACCAACACCAAGAAGCCCTAGACCCTTTCTGCGCATGAAGAACATCACAATTAGAAAAGTAAAGCCCCTTTAATTGCAAAGCCCACATTTCCTCAGGATTCTTCAATAATCTCCAAAATTGCTTATCCGAAAGAGCATCATTGAAGCATTCAAAATCTCTAAAACCCATTCCACCACTTCTATTGGACTTAGTTAACTCCTGCGAAGCCAACCAGTGAATTTTCCCCTCTTCTTTTTGTTGACCTCAGAAGAACTTAGAAATCAAGCTATCCAGCTCCATACACACCCTCTTTGGAAATTTAAAACATTTCATAGCATAAGTTGGGATTGCATTCACAATTGCCTTTATAAAAAATTCACGGCCAACTTGAGAAAGAAACCTTTGCTTCCACCCTTGCATTTTCTTCCTCACTTTCTCAATCACAAATCTGAGTGCAGACACCTTGGATTTCTCCCAATTCGCGGGAAGACCAGGATAGATACTCAGGGCACTTTGATCAGCTATGCCAAGACATTGACTCACCCCATCCTTTACATCATCAGAAGCATTAGCAGAGAAATACAATCTAGATTTATCAAGATTTACATCCTGACCTGAAGACATACAATAAACATTTAGGATACTCCTCATCTCCAAATAATTCTCCATAGAAGCTCTTAAGAAAAAAAGGAGCATCATTCGGAAAGAAATAGTGAGTCAACACAAGAAATCTCCTAGCCATTCTTCTAATTCCCTTCAAAAGATTCAAATCACATGCAACACTAACCAATGACAACACTAACTGTTGGGCGGAAACGCAACCCACACAAGAAATAAAGGAAGAGGAAACGAAGAAACGAACACAAATCTTTAACGTGGTTCGGTGCCTCAAGACCTACTCCACGGCCCCCTCTGGGACAAAATTCACTATTTGTAATTTTTGCACGGAAAAATTACAAACCCTCCTCAATACAATTTTTGACCAGAGAAAATTGCAAACCCTCTCTCAAAAATGACTCACAACTACCCAAACCCCAATACACCCATTAGAATTTCTATGTAAGTTGTGGTGCCTTAGAAGCTCATATCTCACTCATATTTATACAAGCCTCACACCCTCTCAATGTTTTTCCCAACCAATGTGGGACTTTCAATGACTAAGCCCAACAAATCCTCCCTTCATTCAAAGTCCCACATAATCAAGCTCTATCAGACAAAACTGACATCTCTAAATTCTCAGCTTTTTTGATCTTCATCTATTCTCGGAGAACACTCTAGTCCTCCCTCAAATAATCTGTGTGGCATCTCCTCGTCGCTTGCACAACATCGTCAGCACGGCATCTCTTCACCTGCATGACATCTCTTCTTGCTTGTGTAGCATCTCTTCGTCACCAACACAGTATCCTCTCATCACATACGTGGCATCCCCTCGTTGCTTGCATAGCATCGTCGGCACGGTATCTCTTCACCTGCATGACATCTCTTCTTGCTTGTGCAGCATCTCCTCGTTGCCAACGTAGCATCTCATCACTCGCACAACCTCTCCTCGTTGCGCGCACAACACCCTCACCATTACTCATCATACAATACATATTCAAGACTCTCTAACCAAATAGTCATAAATCATGCATTGCCACAACATAAAGTCCGCTCTCCCATCAAAATAACGGAACTTTAAAACCTCATGGTCGTCATCATCATATAAACAGACAACCAATAACCAACACCACAAAACAGACAGCCAATAACCAGCACCACAAGCAACCAACAACCACAAACAGTCTAACAGACAACCACTCCAAAATCCAGAAAACTAACTTCAAAACTGGAATTAAAATCAAAAGCTAGACTGAACCAACCTCTCTTGATGTTGCAATGCCGGAACCTTCTGCTGACTGGCTGACCCACTTGCTCCTTCCTCTCCCTTCTTCCTCCCTGGACTTCAACCTCAGCTCTGATACCACTTATTGGGCGGAAACGCAACCCACACAAGAAATAAAGGAAGAGGAAACGAAGAAACGAACACAAATCTTTAACGTGGTTCGGTGCCTCAAGACCTACTCCACGGCCCCCTCTGGGACAAAATTCACTATTTGTAATTTTTGCACGGAAAAATTACAAACCCTCCTCAATACAATTTTTGACCAGAGAAAATTGCAAACCCTCTCTCAAAAATGACTCACAACTACCCAAACCCCAATACACCCATTAGAATTTCTATGTAAGTTGTGGTGCCTTAGAAGCTCATATCTCACTCATATTTATACAAGCCTCACACCCTCTCAATGTTTTTCCCAACCAATGTGGGACTTTCAATGACTAAGCCCAACACTAACCAATGCAACACAAGAAATATCCGTCCATGTGGGAGTCCAATTGAATTATGGGTTAACTCATTGGAATGTGTGCTATTTTAATTAAGTCCCACATCGGATAGTTAAAAGTTTGGAGCTTTCCCATTCTCCTATAAATAAGAGTGATTCCCCATCATTCAAGTTGCTCAATTTCATGAGTTGGAAAGGAGACTCTCATATTGAGAGAACAACCATAGTAATATTTCTCTCTCTTCGAGTTCTTCTTCCACGATCAGTCGTGGAAATATGGCTCTACCTCTAGTAGGTAGAGTCTCACCGTTTGGTGGAGTTCGTGACGAAGATATCAACATTTGGAGATCAGTCTTGGTGGAGCAGAGCCACTAGCACGATCTAGAATATTAGCGATGACATCCAAGTTAGTAAATTCCGCAATTTGTTTTAATACTTTCCTGGATTTAAAATTATGATTCGGGTTTCAATTCTTGGGGATCCGAAATCCTTCAGATTTATTTTATAGATGCTTTCAAGACAGTTGTTAAGAAATAATAATTACATTCTAAAAATATAAATATATCTTAGATTTTTTAAGTAACAATAATTTTTTATTCTTTTATTTTTTTAATAATTTCATTCTTACATTTTTATTTCACTTATTAAAATGATATACTGTTGTAAGACCCATCATTTTTTTAAAAATGAAAAATGAAGTGTCTAAAAAAGGAAAATGAAAAAATTAATGAATTATAATAAGAGTAACAAAAATATATAAAAGAATGTTTTAATCTTAAAAAAGACAAGAAATTATTATTACTTAAAAAATTTGAAAGTTATTTATATTTTCTAAATGTAGGTATTACTCTTTAATATTTGAGTAAACAAATAATTTGGTCCTTAATAGATTACCAAACTGACAATTCAGTCCTTAAAAGACTAAAATATATAATTTAATTCTTGAAAGAGAAAAACGCTATACTTTTTTAGTCCCTGAACGATTAAAACAATATACATTTTAGTTTAGGGTAAATTACATAAAAGGGCTCTGTGGTTTGACCTATTTTCAGATAGGGTCCCTGTGGTATTAAAAGTGTCAAATTGGGGGCATGTGGTTTCCTTCGTTAGCAAATAGGGTTCCAAGTGGTTTTTTCCATCCAAATTAACGGTGTGAACTTCAAATTGGACTGTATTGTAATTTAAGCATTTTTGCTATTAAAACAATCTAAAAAAGGACTATTTTGTAATTTGAACCAAAATGCAAATCTAAAAAAGCAAAAATCCTTTCGCTCGATTTCAAACCCTCTCCTTTTTCATTGCCTACTTCTTCGCTACAACACTCCGTCACTCACACTCTCCTCCGCCGCCGTCGCCGCCGCCGTCACCAGCCATGGTGGAGAAGAAAATAGAGAAGGCGGCGCCATGAGAGGGAAACGGAGAAGAGAATAGAAGGATGCCGGAGATGAGAGACAGAGTTGGGCTATGTCGTCGGGAAGACCAAGGATCAGAGCTTGTTGATTTTGCTTCTGATGGTGCTGATTGTGATGATGATGAAGACAATGATTGAGCTTTTGACGTCTGGAAGATGGGGATGTGGGTGTGTTTGCCATGGTCGTTAACGATTTGGTTTGAATTCAATCTGGAACAAGAAGACTTTTGGGGTTTTATTTTCAGAACAGAGGAGACGAAGAAGAAGGTGGAGGAAAATAAGAGTGGGTTTCGTTATACTTACTCTCGTTGAGATTGGCAGAGTTAAGAATCGGAGAAAGAGCCATGGCTGGTGAATCAAGCGAGGAAGAAGACAATGAAAAAAGAGAGGGTTTGAATCGAGAGAAGGGGTTTTTGCTTTTTTTATTTGCATTTTGGTTCAAATTACAAAATAGTCCTTTTCTAGTATGTTTTAATAGAAAAAATGCTTAAATTATAAAACAGTCCAATTTGAAGTTCACACTGTTAATTTAGATGGAAAAAACCACCTGGGACCCTATTTGCTAACGGAGGAAACCACATGCTCCCAATTTGACACTTTTAAAACCACAAGGACCCTATCTGAAAATGGGCCAAACCACAGGGTCCTTTTTTGTAATTTACCCTTTAGTTTATAGAATATTACTAATTAGTATAATTAGTATATCATTTTGATCCTTAGGAACTAAATTATATATTTTAATTTTTTTTTAGAGATGTAACCGTGAGCTCCATAATCTTTCATAGATCAAATTATTGAAAAAAAAAAAAAAAACTAGTGTGCCTAAGGTTAGAGTTTAGACTATCGGTTGTGGTTGCACGCGCGAGTAGAGAGCGTGGGTTTCGTATTGGAGTGGCACCTGGCAAGAGGTAATGTGATATTGTGACTTGTGAGATTATGTTATGTGATGAGTGGCAGTAGCTGTAATTATAAAAGAAGGAACAGGGTGAAAATAGAGAATAAATGAATGAACGAAAGAGAGTATCCAATGATTGTAGAGAAGTGTGTGTCTTGTTAGAGAGAGACAAAAGGGACACGCACGAGTGCAACTATGGAACCACGTGTTGCCACGTGGCTTCTCATCACTTGATGGTGCACGTGAACTCCTGCATGCTCCCCACGTGACCCCCCACTCCTCCTTGTCCCCGCAAATCGCTCTTCGATTCCTAAGTTCCTATTCTTTCTTTCATTTCACCTCCTCTCTCTGTCGAAAATAGAGAATACTTTGAGTTGCTTAATAATTTAATTTTTATTTACTAAAAAAATTTAACCCTTAAAATATTATCAGCTAATTTTATTTTTAGAAAATTAAAATATATATTTTAATTTTTTAAAATTTAAAATAATATATTTTTTAAGGGTTAAATTTTCTAAAAATATAAATTTACCCTAAGTTGTCAGTTTGATGAATTTTTAGGGACCAAAATATTAATTTACTCTAAGTAATATATATATATATATAGGGTAAGTTGCACTAAGACCCCCTTAAGTTTTAGGTTAGGGTAAATGTGGATTTTAATCTTTTAAATACCAAGTTGTCAGCTCAGTGATTTTTCAGGGACTAAATTATTAGTTTACTTTAAATAATATATATAGGGTAAATTGCACTAAGACCCCTCGAGTTATAGGTTAGGGGCAAAAACCACCCCTGGATTTAAAAATTTGACAAATAAACCCTATGAGCTTTCAACTGTGCTCACTTACGACCCTTAGGTTTTAAAACTTGACAAACAAATCCCTTGAACTTTTAATTTTGTTCACTTAAGACCCTTGAGTTTTTAGAAAAATGAGGCTATTTAAGGGTTATAAGTGAACAAAATTGAAAGTTCAAGGAGTTTGTCTATCAAGTTTTAAAACTCAAGGGTCTTAATTAAGTGAGAACAATCGAAACTCAAGAGGTTTGTCTGTCAAATTTTAAAACTCAAGGGTGTTTTCTGCCCCTAACTAAAAACTCAAGGGGTCTTAGTGCAATTTAACCTATATATATACATTAAAATATGAAATAAATTCTAATTTTTAAATTAAAATGTTTAAACAGCAACTTTAATCTCCAAGTTTATAACATAACTTTTGTTATAAAGATGTACTTTACATGTAATATGTGGATGACCACATCCATGACCTTTGGATTCCATATCTCAAGTGTATAACATCTCCTCCATAATGCCTATGATTGTATGTTGTAACCTCCATTCATTAGTATGCTTAATGTCATATAATGTTGTCCTTTATGGTATCCTTAATATATAGGTTATAAGTTACACAACCCTCTTTATATCTAGAGTCCTATATAAGGAAGCAGGGGCGAAACTAGGGGGGCTAGTGGGGGCCATGGCCCCCCTATGACATCCTGATTTTTAGAACAAAATTTTTCCTTTAAAACATTTTCTAACAATACGAAAACAAAAGTCAAGAATCACTAAACGCTCGTTAATACAACTGACATAAAGTTAAAAAGTAGATACAAGAGGCTCAGCCTCATTTTTTTGCCACACAGGGCCAAATATAAGAAATAATCTATCAATGCATTAACTAGCTAAAGAAGTCTCAAGTATCTACACTAGAGATACAAAGCATATACCATTCGGAGATCAACTCTTCTAGCCTCAACTCTCAACCTCAACTCCTCACCTGCAACCTGTAAATATTAGGAGTGAGAATCGGAAGATTCCCTGTAGGATTCCAAAATCCCACTTCAACCACAAATCCTCTAGCATCGAATCCTTCTCAAAACCCAATAACACCAATCTAATCCATCACACAACAAAAATACAGAGAACCATCTCTACCACATTAATAGGCTAATTGCCTCAAGCACATTCAACAAGAGCTCACTAGAGCCAACAATACAGATAAATAAAACTAGGGATCACATATCCCATTTAATTCAACACATATACAATTAGGGATAACTCATCCCATAAACTCATAATATAACTTAAACCAGGAGAATCCGGGAATAACCCGTCCCCTTGACTCCCTTTACAACCATTCACGCCACCACATACTAGTACAGTAAAATGAACATGCTTTAGACTTATTTGAGAAGAGATAAAGTTGAATAAATTTCTGTAAAGGGGACAAATTTTTTTTTTTTTAAAAGTTTTGTTAAAATGAACTTTGGGAAATGAAAACAAATTAAAGAAAATATCCTCTTTTAAACCTCCTTTCAAGGACCAAATCTTGGTAAGAAATATTATTATTTAAATCACTCAAGAATTCACAATTCTTAAGGTTTTATAAATAAATCTAATGAGACACTCATGAAATATTTAAAGATTGAGTAAAACATCACGATAATAGAAATATAAATCTTTTCAAATCATACTCTTTGAGATATTAAGAATATATTTTTAGAAAATTCTCTTAGATAAAAGAAAAAGCCTAGAAGAAGGAAATTTTCCTGAAAACACTAATTGAAAGTGAAATCGCGGATTTTCTCAAAAAGGAGTTTGTATGAAATCATGAATGATCAAATAAAGGTTACATCAAAATCCCAACAATCCAATTAATATCATTATAACCATCAGAGACATTTTATATAGATAAAATCAATATTCAACATTGTAGAAACCATCAGCTTCTCACCAAGTGAAGTGTCAATACAACCACTACATAACAATCATCAATTCATAAGAGAATAAAATCTCTACGTCAACCATGATAACCATCCATTTATCAACAAGTGATACTCCAATACAATTCATAAGTCGACCAATCATCACATTTGATTCACAAGTAAAGTATAATATCAATATATCCACCTTAACCCATCAGGGAGCACACAAATAACCTCCTCAACCCTCAGGGGAGTACACATATCAGTATCTTTATTTTGCCCCCACTCATGAGGGAACCGCACACAACATCACCACAAGTTCTCAACCCAAGGGGACCGTGTTGGGAAATTATAGAGCGAGCGCAGCGGAAAAATTAAAAAAAACATAACATTAAAAGCGTATTCTCTATAATTTCCTTACAGGATCCACTAATTGCATTTATTCTAGTAAGAGAAGAGGTATACCTAAAAATCAATCGGTAGCTTTCAACTTGCGAATCCGAGAAGTCCACTGGAACGTGTCCTTCCTCTGCCGGTGATCCACACGAGCAGTTTGGCAAATACCCAGGTGCTAGCCTCCTTCTCTTCTCCAAGAGAATGCAGGGAACCCAATTTACGGTTCTTGAATGTTCAAGAACAATTCTTGAACCCTCAAGAAAAGTGGCGCACAAAAGACCAAGAACTATTCTTGATCATACTCAAGCCCTAAAAGTATTAGGGTTTTGTCGAACTTTTCCTCTCTCTAAAGAAAAGTCGACTTTCTCTCTCAAAACCTAGGGTAAGTCGAATTGCTTTCTCTAGTGAAGTGGGCAAGTCGACTTGCCTATGTGTATTTGTAGAGTTGCTCTTGAAATTAGGGAATTGATAATTATAATTAGGGAATCCCTAAATTAGTGAATTATCAAATTAGAAAATTATAAGGTTACATTAATATTATAATTTAGGACTTGAATTCTTAATTAAAATATTACATTAATATCTTAATTTAAATTCAAAATGCAATCTTGAGATTCAAAATGCAAGATCAAATCTTGCACATGGACCCCACCAAGAATGCGCCATTCCCTAATCCTTTTATGGGAATTTTATAAATCAAAATAACAACCCTAACTCTTAGGAAGTTATAACCAACTTATTAATTCCCTAACAATATTGAATTAAAATATTACCCTAATATCTTAATTCAAAATTTGAATCTTGAAATCAAAATCAAATTTTGAATTAAAATTCAAACCTTGAATCTAATTAACAAAACAATTTTATTAATTAAATTAAGATCCATGAGGCGCCACCCTCCTTCTTTGTTATCCTAATAATAGAGAATTTAATAAATCAATAATCCCCTAACTTTTAGGAAGCTTATTTAATTTATTATTCCCTAATATTTTAAACAAGAATTTAATTGTAAATAGATTAATCAAATTAACTATTTAACAATCAATATATTTAAACTTGTCTAACAAATTTAAATATCATAAACGTAGATATTATTTAAGACAATACTTCATGTCCTAGGACATTCAACTATGTCTTAAATCGTGTCACTAAAGTGACTCACGAATTAACCCTAATTCGTGTCCCATTACGGTATCTTGATCCTGCTCGTGTGTGAGCCAACAAGCCTCACGTGAAGTTGGCAGCAAGCCATCTTTATGACTCACAAGTCGAGAGCGGACTCTAGCAAGCCATCAAGACTACCCAAAACACGTGAGTTATCGTTTTAACAAAAACCGATTTAACCTTAGTACCACCTTGTCATAATCCCTATTGTCACACGATATTTTGGTCCTGGATAAGGCATGGGAAAATCATCCTTATTCCAAACCACAACTTTCTCGATTCCTTGAGTTAGTCCCATTTCCATGTGTGGCCACACATTCCTTGGACAGACTCATCGAGGGGCCCAGTTAAATATCTCTCATCTTAATGAGGGACAAAATTCCTTCTTGGTCAACCACATTCCTCAGCATGGTAAACAACCAAACCCGTACCTAGCCTGTATGGCTACCCTGTTACGGGCAACATTGGACTAGGCCAAAGTTCGACATCTACAACGCCGGAATAGTCAAGACCTCAGGTCTAAGGGCATCGTGACAGGTGTGCAGGAGAGACTAACTTATGATATGATTAAACCCATGCAGGACTCTCCGGGTCGGTCCAGCAATTTGTAACCCATTACATAATTGCACCATGAATCTCGAGAAGCATCACATGCGTGTATCTCTATACACCGAGGTCATGCTGGTCTTGGTTCATTCACGTTCCCACGAGAATAATCGATCAGGGACAGTTTAGACTAATTATCACATAATTAATCAAGGACTATTATCACAGTAAACATGCTAATAATATGATAACGACATAATTTATCATCTATAGATTATTCAAAATAATATGTTCAAACAAACACATATATATAAAATGATTGGCCCTAGGGCACAATCTCCATCAGACCGCACATAGCTTTTCACCCATTGGGGCCGCACACAGCATTATCACAACCCGTGGGGACCACACACATCTTTTCACCCATCGAGAAGTTCACACAACATTGTCACAATCATTTCTCAACAATAAATAGTAAACAAAACACACTAGGACAAATAAATATTCTCAACCAGTGTCACAACTAATACTATGAAGGAGCAAGCATGTCTATTTGCAAATATAACTATTTCACAAACATAGAGATATTTTAATTTGCCTCTAAAATAAATATTAATAATAAATTTGTTTACTCAGCAATTTTACCAATCGTCATAGAAATCTGTTTTTTGCAGGATCAGGATAAGAAAGCCACTAATAGGCTTCCAACAACCTATATAATATGTATTAAACCTCCCAAAGGCCTACACAACTAATTTCATACTGACTCCCACAATTCAAGCCACACATGGCTCTTGAACACATTCAAAATTATAAGCTATAAAATATTATCAAATTCAAGTTTGAAGGTGGAAATGAAACCTAATCATTTTCCCCCTCTTTAGACCCACAATTACTTTCATCTTAGAAGGGAAAGAACTTCCCAAGTGATCCCCTAAAACATATGGAAACAAAACACAAAACTATAAAATTCTGCATTTTTCCCACTTAGGTTGTCACTATTCATGACCCCTTTTCTCTCCTTACAGCCGTTAGATCCACAAAATAAAGACCTGGATGGATTCCTCTATTTCTTAGCTTTAAAACGAGTGGTCAAACATGACGATCCAACATCGATATATGAAGATATCCTCACTTCTTTCCAGGTTGTTCTGCAGAAACAAAGTACCTCAGAAAAACAGGGCAATTTAGTCCCTATGCAACCCAATACCAAAAATTCTTCATTTCAATCATCAAAACATGTTTCCCAACTCCAAAACTCAACATTTAATCATAAAACTACATCAGAATGACTCTTATCACACCAACCAAGCATCAAACATTCACTAATCATCCAAAACGTCATTTTAGTCCCTAAGCATCCCAAAATCCAAAACCCTTCATTTTAGACTTCAAAATTATATTCCCCAGCCTCAAAACTCATCATATAATCATCAAACAACATCAATTTGACTCTCATATCAGAACTCATGTATCAAACATTCTGTTGGGAAGTCCCGGGGAAAACACGCAGCGAAAGCAAACTGTATAACAAAAAAAACTTGCGCTCCCCAGGAAAATCCCACCCTGAGATCCGCTAGTTGAATTTAAAACCAGATATGAAAAGTGTTATACCTCAAGCTTTCAATCGGATGGTTGAACTTGGCGAGTCTAGAAGTCCGTTTCCACGTCCTTCCTCCATCGGTAATCCACACGAACAGTTTCCCGAACACGAGGTGCTAGCCTCCTTGTTTCTTTCTCCAAAGAAACCGGGATTGAATCTACAGCTTTTGAACTCAGGAACTCCTTCTCTGAATTCAGGCTAGGTGGCGCAACAGAGCAGAAGACAGCAACAAAACTCCTTTTGTTCTTCGTCTCTCAAGAACCCTAGGAACCCACAACTTCAATTTTCCCTCTAACTCTTTAGGAGAAAATCGACTTCTCTCTCTAGGAAGGTGGGTGGCGAATTTTCTCTCTCTTCAAAGATGAAATTCGACTTCTCAAAGTGAGCTAGGGTTTTTCACAAGCATGTGTGCATTAGTTTGAGCTAGGCGACTTTTGCTTTATATAATTACCAAAATTATGGTAATTTTATAAATATAAAATCATGATATTACAATAATATCATATCTTTTAGACTTGAATATCTAATTAAAATATTACCATAATATTTTAATTCAAATTCAAATCCCTATCTCAGATAATCAAATGGAAGATCAAATCTCCCAATGGGACCCACCTTGAGATAGGCGCCTAGCTCATTGTATTTTAGGGAATTTTATAAATAAAAAATAACTCCTAAAATTAGGAAGTCATAACCAACTTATTTTATCCCAATGTTTTTGAATTAAAATATTACAATAATATCTTTAATTCAAATTTTGAATTCTGAATTTAAATTCTTTATTGAATTAAAATATTACCCCAATATCTTAATTCAAAT
>QANZ01019395.1:4983-21526 GCA_003254925.1 Chamaecrista fasciculata
GAAAGAAGTGAAGGAGGCTAGCACCTAGGCATCTGCCAAACTGCTCGTGTGGATTACTGGTAGAGGAAGGACACTCTGTGGACTTCTCAAATTCGCGAATACGACAAGTCACCGATCAAAACTAGGTAAACATCTTTCCTAATCTGGTATAAACATAATTAGTGGATCCTGGAAGGAATCACAGAGTTTGTTTTTATTACGTTTTAGTCCCTGGAAAAAATTTTATTTTCCCTTCCGCTGCGCTCCCTCTGTGATTTCCCAACACAAGAAAACAAAATAAAACGAAACAAAAGCAAATCAAACAAAACAAAAACAAAACAAAATGAAAAAAAATGAAAAACGAAAACTAATCACAATTTCTTAAGAACTCAAGAAAGAGTTCCCTGGCAACGGTGCAAAAACTATGACCGGGCACCCGTCGTAAGGTGCCAAACGAGTCAAAATTAATAATACTCAAGCCTCACAAGTATTACTATATATTAAAATATAGTATAGATGCTAACCCAAGGTCGAATCTCTCGCGGAACTCAATGTGATGAGAACTAAGAGGATTGTGATCAAGGTTGTAGTTTGTAGTTTCAATTGTAGAAAGTCACTTAATAAATGAATACGAATGAATGAAAACAATACTTGAGAGAAACCTTACAGATGGACTATCATAGCTTATAATAGATAAAGAGCAGATAATTAATGTGCATTTATTTTACCATGTTTAACGATGTATTTATAACATTAAAATACTAATCAACTAAGCAATGGTGAAAAATATAGAATTAGGATAGATAACTCAACCAATACTGGGGAATATGAACATTTGTTTATTGATCTTCAAGTTAATCTTTATTATTGCAGTATCGGACTAATGAACAAATATGAACAATGAAGAACAATCCTAATAATTATACTCTCTAAGATAAATAGAACACTCTTTGTAAACCAACCATGTAAATAACAAGTTTAAAGAGCAAACTTTATTAATCGTAAAAGAGATAGACTCCGGGAATACCAACAATTATCCCTAATAAAGTATTGAACTATCAATCTAATGTATAAACAACTCAACACTTACCGATGATGAAGTTGATAATACTCATAAATGCAACATCAATATCTGGACTCTACAAGAAAAATGTGATGAACTCAAGTCTCATCCTTGAGGCATTCCTCAAGTATCTACCTAATTAGTTACTCATGTTCTAGGCAGAAAACTCTAAGTTATTCTAATGTTTTGCTACTGCTGCTCTACTGGGACTATTTGAGCGTGGAATGATGAGCTCTATTTATAGGTACGAATGATAGACTTGGTCCGCAAGTTGTGGAACTGAATTGGTGTTGGGTCGCGGGATGTGCCGGTGGCCCAGGATCGTGGCACAGCGAGATATGCGGGATATCTCGACTGTATCTTGACATCTTGAATCCTGGCCGTCCAAAACATATCTTTTATCCTTTTACTTGCGTGTGCCGTGAGAATTCCTACTTGGGTCGTCAGCTCAAGTAATGGATCAGCCTAAAATTGCACTGAAGCTTATCTGCTGATATCATACACTCTTAGAGACGTGTGCCGCGGGAATTGCTACCATGGGCTGGTGGCTCATCCAACGACACAAGCGTATCTTGTGCTTATGGATATCTTCTCGTTAATTCTAGACGTTTCTTTTTTGGTTTGACCCTGTTTGGATATCTGAAACACTAAATAAACCATTAAGTAGCACCTATTTATAAAGTAAAATAAATAAACGCTAATTAACCTTTTTTATCTACTTTATTATGCCATACCTTGGTGCAGCCCTTAGCATATTGATTGGTCTAATTACAATATATTATTATTATAAACACATGAAAAGAAGACCAAATAACATGTCAATATTTGGGCTGATCACTACTGAACCACCAAAGCAAGCATTCGAACTAACAGAAACGAAAAATCTCCTAAAGCGTCAATAATATGCTTGAAAAACCACAAAACAAAAATTTTTGACAGGTGCAAAAAGCGTAAACTAGCTAAGTTTACCTACTCCCCCACACTTGAACGCAATAGTTTCCTCAATGCGTAAGTACAAGAAAAGAAAATAGTAAACAAATAAACTTAAAGTAAACACAAAAGAGGCTTACCACTCCCCCACACTAAAACCTGACATTGTTCTCAATTGCAGAGAACAATGGATAAAAGGTAGAAGACATCACACACCATGCACCATATAGGTGTTGGAGATTGTGCCCTAGGGCCAATCGTTTTATTTGATAAATATGTTGTGAACATATTATTAATTTATGGAAGATAAATTAATGTGTTGTCATATTATTTGCATGTTTACTATGATAACGTCCATGATTAATTATGAGATAATTAATCTAAAATTGTCCCTGGTCGATTATTTTTGTGGGAGCAAAAATGAACTAAGACCAGCATGACCTCGGTGCATGAGATGCACGCACTAGATGCTGGGACGAGAGTCATGGTGCAATTACGTAAGGTGGTTACGAATTGCTGGACTGACCCGGAGAGTCCTGCATGGGTTTAGTCATCAGCTAGTCTCTCCTAGTACGCCTGTAGCGATGCCTTTGACCTGAGGTCAATGACTATTCCAGCGTTGCAGTTGTCAGTCTTTGGCTTAGTCTAACGCTGCCCGTAACAGGGTAGTTATACGGGCTGAGTACGGGGCTGGTTGATTGCTTTGCAGTGGAATGTGGATTGGCCAAAATGGGATTTTGTCCCTCATTAAGATGAGAGATATCTAACTGGCGCCCTCGATGAGTCTGTCCAGGAAAATGCGTGGCCACGCTGGGATTTGGGACTTACTCAAGGAATCGAGAAAGTTGAGGTTTGGATTATGGATGACATACCTGTGCCTAGTCCATGACCAAGATATCGTAGGACAATCGGATCTCTGACACGGAGGTACTGAGGTTAAGTCGTTTTCTGGTTACCAAACGATAACTCACGGATTTTGGGTAGTTGTGATGGCTTGCTAGAGTCCGCTCACAACTTGTAGGTCATGGGGATGCCCTACTGCCAACTTCACGTGGGGCCTGCTGGGTCACACACGAGCAGGAACTGATCACCATTCGAGTGGGACACGAATTAGGGTTAATTCGTGGGTCACGCGAGTGACACGATTTAAGACACAGAGGAAATGTCTGGGACATTAGGTCTTGTCTTAATTAATCTACAGATGACATATTTAGATTTGTGGGACAAATTTAAATATTAATAATTGTATATAATTAATGAGATTAATTATAGACAATTTAAATATTAGGAAAATAATTCAGATAATGTTCCTAAGAGTTAGGAAATTATTGAATTATAAAATTCCTAAATATATTAAGAGGGTGGCGCCTCTTGGGGTATTATTTGGTTAAATAAAAATGTTTTATTTAATTCAAATAATATTTGAAATTCAAATGGAGATTTGAAATTCAAAAGATTTGGTGAGTATCTCTCAGAATCTTTGGTGAATCAAAAATAAGAAGGTTTTTGATTAATTAAATTCCAAGGATAATTGGGAGGGGTTAGGCGCCATCTTGGTGGGTCCCATTGGGAGATTTGATCTCTCAATTTGATTCTCCAAGATTGCATTTTGAATTTAAATATAATATTAGAGTAATATTATAATTATAAATTCAAGGCCTAAAATAATTATATTATCAAAATATCTTTATTTTAGGAATAATTAAATCACCAAATATTCTCCCTATTTAAAGGGGGCAAGTCGACTTGCCCAACACACAAGTGTGAGAAACCCTAGTTTGATTTTCCTCCTAAGAGTTAGAGAGAGAAAATAATCCTTTGCACACACACATAGAGAAAGTCGACTTTCTCTAAGAGTTAGGGAATTTCGACTTTAGCTCTAAAATTAGGGTTTTGAGAGAAGAATAGGCAAGAAGGAGTTCTTGTGGGGGGATTCTTCTAGCGCCACCTCTATATCTGAATTATCAAGAAGGAGTTCTTGAAATTCAGAGGTCTGTAGATTGGTCCCGGAAATTCTTTTGAGAAAAGAATTTGGAGGCTAGCACCTCGATGATCAAGGAAACTGTTCGTGTGGATTACTGGCAGAGGGAGAACTCTGGGAGTGGACTCCGTGGAACTCGCCCCGTACAAACATCGATTTGAAACTCTGAGGTATAACACTAACCAAAAGTTTTAAATTCTACTAGCGGATCCGTTCGGGAATCATAGGACCTAGGCGTTTATTTTAATTTTATTTTTGCTTCCGCTGCCTTAGGCGCCTAGGATTCCCAACAATAGGAACAAAATTACTCAAGAGACATGCATAGGTGCTTCGTAATATGGAAAGCTAAAAGTTTGAGATCACAATTCGTCAGTAAAGTTAGTGGGTTAGATCAAAAAATATACAAACCAAATATCAAATAGTCAGCTAGGTAAGATAGTCATAGAAGCAAATAAAAGATAGTCAGAAAATAGTAGAATCACGCAGGAACATCATCATTAAAAATATCCAACTACCGGTCTCGGGCGAGAAGTCGCACATGCCTACTCATCCGTCACATGTGCGTAGTCTGGACCGCCTGCTAGGCCTGGATGGCCTACATAGTCTGCAGAATCTGGTGCAAGACAACATCAGCGACAGCAGGTGGTGGGTCATCAGGATCATCGGCCAAAAATGGTGGCGCGGCAGCGTCAGGAACAACAACAATAGCCTTGACAGGTACTACCTCGAGCTCAGCATCACTAACATCATCCTCATCCTCTAATGGTCCCATCCTCATAGGAGGATCAATGGGCATCTGATAGCGTCTCTCGTGCCCATCGGTAATCCTCTCATAGGCCACATCACCCATGTGATCATCCCAAATGTCTATAGGCTTTGGCGCAACAACGACGCGATCACAAATCAAATGTACAAGATTATGGAAGATAATATTTCTGTCAGACCTGGAAGTGGTGGCGGCCTCTCAGAGCTGGCAGGAAATGAGGTGAGGAATGTCAACACAGTAACAATGGTGGAAGAGGTAAATCAGGAGAGCCACGTCCCTGGTGCCCGTGCTACACTCCTCGACTGGCGGTATATCAAGAATCTCTCTAATAGTTTGGGCATCAAATGCCATGTTGACCCCTCTCAGTTTGAAGCTAAGAGACCCATACTTGCTTGCAACTGCGTAGAATTCATGGACTATGTTAGTATTGAAGTGTTCGCTACGCTGGGCAAATGCCCAAGAATGATGAGACCTGCACTTCATGAAGACCAGACTATGCCTGGTTGAGATGAAGCTTCTTTCTTGGAGGATTTTTCTTGCCTGAGCTATGGCAAGGTAGTCTGGTTGCTCATCCTTCTTCCATAACATTAGGGTCTCTTCAGGGCGGCATCTGCAATGAAGGGTTTGCAAAGAAACCAACAGTGCAAATGGAATGTAGTCTCAGAAAACTACCATGATTTGATCCAAAAAAGAGTGGCAACAATGACTAAAGTATAAGGGAATGATTTTCAGGAAAAATGGGACTGCGTTGTCACACTACTTCGGCGGCGCAAGTGACGGCGCAATCTGCGCACGTAGATCTGCCATTGTTGGCTAGAGGAAGCTTCAAAAATGCAAAGGAATGCTTCAAAAATCTATCTAGACCTATCCTAAACAGCCCAGGAGTGTCCCAAGATACGATTCTTGAAAAGAAAACTAAGATTCAAAGGGATTTCATCAAAGTTTTGAATCCTAACCATTTTCTTGGAAAAAATAATCGATGGTTTGGAGGAAGATGAGCGGATGATGACGTCCACTGTGGCAGAAAGAGGCGACTATGGCTGGAGAATGAGATCTGGCGCATGTCTAGGGAGGAGGGTCACGAGCCCCTGCCTTATGATTTTCTGAAATGGTGGCGGCTCACTTTAGGGTTCGGCTCTTTCAAAAACCTCACCCCCAATTTTGCGTCGTCATCTGCGCTGGCGGCGCAGGTAGACGATGCACCCCCAAATTTAAACTGCGTCTTCTAATCTATTCTGAATCCTCCTATGCATCTCTAAAAACCACTTTTAAGGCTTTAAGGGATGATTTAAGGTGCTGAAACTTAATTGTTTATTTTAACATTTAAAATCCTATTACTAACTTGGGAGTTTTATTTTTTTTTCTTGAAACTAAACTAAAATAACTAATCCTAAAAAAATATAAATTCCCTCTTAGATTTTTAAAATTTATTTTATTATTTTTATTGGAAATTAAATCCTAAGAAAGAGAAGAATTATAATGGCCTAAGGTGGTTCTTCGCTGTGACATATTTTTAGGAGGTGACCGTTGACGGTTTGTCTCTAGCCATCTTTGTCCTTAAACTTGATGCGTTGATGGACCAACCCATCTATTTTTTTGTTTGCCATCCTTAAACTTGAAGCGAGCCTTAAATTTTAAGTCTTTATCGCCTACATTGAATGTTTTGTGCGAATTGTGTTTGTCATGAAATTTTCGCGTCTTTTCCTTGTAAATCCTAGAGCTTTCATATGCATCTAGTCTAAGCTCTTCTAGCTCTTGGAGTTGCAATTTTCGTTCTTCTCCTGATAGCTTCAAGTCCATGTTATGGGTCTTGATTGTACAATATGCACGATGCTCGAGTTCCGCAGGAATGTGACAAGCGTCTCCAAAGACGAACCTATAGGGAGACATCCCTATTGGAGTTTTATAGGCTGTTCTATATGCCCATAATGCGTCTTCAAGACGATTACTCCAATCACTCCTATCGGGTTTAACTATACGTTCTAAAATCCTTTTCACCTCCTTATTTGAGACTTCAGTCTGCCCATTGGTTTGTGGGTGGTAGGCGGTAGAGACCTTATGGGTCACTCCCATATTAGCTAAAATTCCACTAAGAATTCTATTACAAAAATGGGTTCCTCGATCGCTTATGATAGCTCTCGGGGTCCCAAATCGGCAGAAGATGTTAGATTTAAGGAATCTAGACACAGTTTTAACATCGTTCATTTTTGTAGGAATAGCCTCAACACACTTGGACATATAATCTACACCTACAAGGATGCAAGTGTAACCGGCAGAAGGTGGAAACGGTCCCATGAATTCTATGCCCCAAACATCAAACACTTCACAAAACAGCATAGGCAGTTGCGGCATTTCATTCCTCTTGGAGACTGTTCCAAATCTTTGGCATTGATCAGACGCCTTACAGAATGTGTAGGCGTCCCTAAATAAGGTGGACCAGTAGAACTCGGCCTGTAAGACTTTCCTAATTGTTTTCTTTACACTGAAATGTCCTCCACACGCTAGGGCATGGCAGACTCTAAGTATAGCCCCTACTTCGTCTTATGGTACACATCTTTGTATTACTTGGTCAGACCCTATCCTCCACAAATGTGGGTTCTCCCAAATGTAATACCTAGCTTCTCTTTTCAATTTAAGTGCTTGGGAGTACTTTAACACGAGGGAATTACTCCCGCATCGAGATAATTAGCTAGATGACTATACCATGGTTAGGAGGAGATAGATATAACGCACAGTAAGGCATCAGGGAAGGAATCCATGACTAAGTCGGGGCTATTGAGCCCTTCCATATCAGGAGGTAGACGACTAAGGTGATCAACTACATGATTTTCTGCCCCGGCTCGATCATTGATTTCTAAATGGAATTCCTGTAAGAGGAGAGACCATCGTAGTAGACGTGGCTTCGAATGGGGTTTCTTAAAAAGATATCTAACGGTTACATGATCGGTATAGACTATGACCTTAGTGTCTGATAAATATGGTCGAAACTTCTCCAACGCATACACCACTGCATATAGTTCCTTCTTGGTTATGGTGTAATTTATTTGCACAACATTCAAAGTTGATGAGGCATAGGCTATACCTTGGAATCCTTGTTATCACGTTGTCCTACATGGTTAGATGCTTCACAAGATATTTCAAAGGGGAGATCCTAATTGGGCCCAACTAAGATAGGCGGCTCTATTAAAATTGGGTTTTACTATGTCATATGTTGATATTTGTTACTTTGGGATTCAGTGAATGATTTTTTGTAATTTAACCATGCATTGTAAGCTGTTTTCAGTCATAAATCTCATAGTTTCAATCAAATCTATTGCATTTTATTTACAATTTTGATAATCATGCTCTAGCTCATAACTTCATATGACATGATTGATGAATATACATCAAGGGGAGGGCTACCTGTGATTAGGAAATTATTAGTACGTAGAAATGTATATGCTAGAGAAGCATTGGATAATGCTTATGCTTTTTGTAGAAAGTAGTGTTACATTTAGTCATTGTATTTTGGAAGAGGCTAAATTGTTGTCTATTTGAGGTGCTATCTGGTATTGTATTTTGCAACGAACATGTCGCTGCAATTCCTCTTTTTTGGCAATGATAGTGTCGCTGCAAAATAACGGTTTTTGGTAGCGACATATTTGGTCGTTGCAAAAACCTTTTGCGACGGAGCTTCTTGCAGCGACCATTATGTCGCTGCAAAAAGTCTAATTTTTTGTAGTGAAAGTTGGTACCCCTACTACCATGGCGCAAGTATGAATTTTGAGTTATCTAAGGACCATTTCGAGTAGCAGTTTCACATCCAATCTTTAGTCCATTTTCTTAGATTTGTTCTCCCCTCCCACTCTCTTCTTTTTTCGTAGTTTTAGTCCCTCGTGGAGGAATTAATTCCCAATTGGGATATTAATTTTTCCATGAATGGTTAATTTATTTTGTTAGGAGGAGGATTTTGTAGAGGCTAGAGCTTAGAAACTTTATCAAGGAAGTTAATTATTTTTCTATGTGATTTTCATTTAAGAATTTAATTATCTTAATTGAGTAAATTCTTTTTATTATTTGTAAATTATATGACTTTAGTTTAAGGGATTGTACTTAACGATATTTATTTCTTTTGACTATAATTATTTGTGATTTAATTGAAACCATTAATTTATTTTTTTTTGAAATAATACCTCTTAATTTGGTTAAGTTTAGATTTATCTATTTCTTATGCTTTAGTCACCATTTATTTATGACGTTATTCATTTGAATTATTTAATTTTCTCACGTAAAAAGTTATTTACTTAATCAATAATGTAAACCTAGTTTGAGGTCTTAGGGTTCTTTTTTATCATGGATTTATAAGATAATAAACTTCATAATTATTTGTAAGCTAGGAAAACTGATATTAGATGTTTTGGAAGGACATTTTGATCTTTGTCTTTATTTTCTTTACTCTTATTTTAATTTCTTCAATTCTTAATTCCACCATCACTCCATCTATCATTTTATTTAGGGTAAATTATAGGAAAGGTCCCTGTGGTTTAGGGTAATTAGAGATTGCGTCCCCATGGTTAAGAAAGTGTCAATTTAGGGTTTGAGGTTTATTCTGTTAGTAGAAAGGGTCCATGTGGGATATTTCCATAAAAAAATTAATGGAAAAATGCATTATTATTTAGATTTCACCCCTTCTTTCAAGATTTCCTTTCATTTAGGTCCCTGATTCATCTCAGAATAGTCCAAAAAAATTATCATCTTTATTAAAAACCGCAATACAAGTTTTACCCATATTCTATAGGGTCCCTAACCTGATGAAAATGAAACTAGACATTAATCTAATGTTTGGGAATGTTAGAATACATAAAAAAAAATTAGCATTTGGCAGCGTAACACTCAAGGAAAACCAGCAAAATGAATCGGTATTTCATGAGGCGAAGTTGACAAGAAAAGAAGAAGAAATCATCACCTAGAGGAGAAGAGAAGGAGGAGCCTATGGTGGTTGCAAATCTCCGACATACGAAAGTCCAAGGAGGTCATCAGTGACCCTTGTGGTGGTGGGGAGGAGATGAACGGTTGCGGAAATGGAGAGGACCGCAAAATAAGTAATAGGACCAGAAAATAATCCATGTAAAATTCGTAAAATAGATTACTCCCAAAATTTAACTAAAAGCTTAGAATGACTTCTAAATTCACGACCATAATCTTATTTTATAAAAACTACTAAGTTTAATATTTTTTTTTTATAAATTCTTGGGATATTACATGTCAAATTCTATTTGTTTTTTCGCCTATAAATGGCGAACTACGAACTTCGACGGGGATTGGAGAATTTCGAGTTTTGCTAGGTTTCGGTTATTGGTTTTTTCTATGAACAAAATCAATAGAGGGACAAAGGAAATTGAGTTGAAATCTGAAGAAAAGAGTTTTGGGGAAGGGATTTCAAGTGGTGAATTCGACTTTCGTATTTTATTGTTGGGTCAGCTTTTTTTCCAATTTTAAATCGTGTTTGTGTTGTTATTACTCTTTTGCTGCTTGATTTCATCTGGGTTGATATTTTTTGTTTGAAATTAAAATGGCGTGAAAATGAGAAAGAATGGATCAAGATTTTCTATTTGCAGGTTTTACAGACCTATTTGATAAAGATAATAAACTTTTTGAACTATTCTGAGATGAATCAGGACCTAAATGAAAGGAAATCTTGAAAGAATGGGTAAAATCTTGATAGAAACACATTTTTCCATTAATTTTTGGACGTAAATATACCACAAGGACCCTTTCTGCTAACAGAGAAAACCTTAATCCCTAAATTGCAACTTTTCAAACCACAGGGACCCAATCTTAAAATATCCCAAACCACAAGGACTTTCTGTCTAATTTATCCTTTTATTTATCACTTATTACTTAATTTTGAATTTACATTCATAATTGATTGTTAACTTCTACAAATAGTCCAATAAGAAATTGTGACTTAGATCATGGCATTGTAGTGTATTAATCTAATATTAATTTGATAGTCTTACAACATGCTAATCATTTGGTGAACTATCCCAAATCAATCTGATGGGGGATTGTAGGGACTCTATTGAACAGAACTAATATAGTCAATTAGAGATTAGTTCATGATTAGTTGAGTTAGATTGTATCAACTTAACATATGTGGACCTGTATTCTTTTATAAATATGTAGTTGCTATTTTGAACTTTTCTGAACATTGAATAAACTATTCTTACCTTCTCTTTTAGTACCTCCTAATTCATAACATTAGTAAGAAGGAAGCTTTACTTATTATGATAATGAGAATGAATTTATTCATCTTATCTATCCAAATAAAAGATAACGAAACTAGAGAAATCATGTTTCGGACTAATAGTAGAATAGGTGAGGGAATGAGACTGATTTCAACAATAAAGAAACTGTCAAATGTATTGACAACTTTCTTTAAAACCGTCATCTTGTTTGACCAATATTTTGGAGAAGTTCTCCAAATAAACCATCAAGTGTATTGACATTTTCTTCAATTAATGTTCTAAAAAAAAATTCTCACACACATGGTGGACATTTTGCACTCACACACACCTACATGAAACTAAAGGGGAAACTACGTAATGATCCACAACAATTTTTAACCTCTTGCACATGGATTGCTAAATTATAACACTCAGGGACGCAAATAAAATCTCATAAAAATATTCAGGATCAAAATGTAATTTCATTCAACGCCAAAGGCTAAAATTACGAAAGTTTTTGGAATCTAGAAATAATCTGCAATATAGTCCCTCTGTTATGCAAATAAGGACTGAATTGCACAGAAATAGAAACTCATGTGCAATAGAGGGACTATATTGAAGATATTTCTAGATTTCATACTGTTTCATAATTTAAATCTTGGGCGTCGGACAAAATTACATTTTGATCCTAAATGATTTTATGAAATTTTATTTAGGTCCTTGGGTGTTATAATTTAGGGATCTCTGTGCAAGAAGTCAAAATTGTTGTGGATCATTTCGTAGTTTTCCTTTTAGCTTCATTTAGGTGTGTGTGAGTGTATTGTCCCGTGTGCGTTTTAGAAATGTTGTTTTTTTTTGTCAAATTATAAAATATTTTGCTCAGCTCCCAATTTAGTTTTATATCTTATTTTGTTGTAGTTTTAATCTCATATCTTTGCAAAAGGTTCTACCGTTATTTTTACCTAAGCAAAAGATATGAGGCCAATTCCACACCTAACTTAAAATATGTGACCAATTCTTCATTTTAACCAAAGATATGAGACCAAATAAGTAACAAAAAAGATGAAATCATATTAGGACCTGATTCAAAGGTATGAGACCAAAAGTGTAAAAGACAAATACGAAATTAAATTAACAACGGAGCAAAAGATGAGATCAAATTTGGACTTTGATTTTTTTTTTCCTCAAGAACGCTAATAAGAAACCATCAATCTAATTGACCATTCCATTGGTGAAGTCGAACGAGATGATGATTTTAAAGAAAATCGTCAACACATCTGAGGGTTTCTTTATTTTTGTCTTGTTTAGCAGTTTCTTTTTGAGAAAAAAAGTTATCCAAGATGACCATTTTTTCATTCCCTCTAATTACTATAGTTCAAGTAGTTTATTCATGTCTATTTATAAAAAGATTAACTGATTGTATAAATATTTTGTTGTGGTCGAACGGAAAAAAAAAAAAAACAAAGATCTATACCATTGACTTGGAGTTGGGGATTGGTAACCATCAACATGTATATCCATTAGCCATTTTGTTCGGCACTGGATCCTCTACCGTGCTTTTTGGTACTTTCTCTACCATTTGCAAGATCTCAACCATTAATGACATCCAAGTGCTGAAAGTTATGCCACTTGCCTCGTTCTAGCTCAACACCTCTATCATTCATCAAGTTTTGTAGCATTCCGCTCTGTGTTCCTCACAAAATCAATGACATAATTTTTGTTTTGTACCTCAACTCTATCAAATACTTTTCTCTTCAACAGTTCCCACTGGAGTGAAAATAAAGCAAGGAATTTTCTCCTTTTTTTAATGAGGCCATAAATGTAATAGTGCACATTATTAATATATTATGTATATGTGTAGGTGTGGAGACTGCGCATTCTAATTTTGATTTTTCATAGATATTTGATAACTATATAAGCATTTTCTACTTTCTACCAAATTATCTTTGTTTTGATTTTTATCATAGATATTTGATAACTATATCTATCGGCATCAATGACAGTTCATGCATAAAGATTTTGTCTAAAAATTAGCAGTGATAATAGGCCCAATAATTAGGAGGCCCAATTGGCAAAAGAGGCCCTTGGCCCAATGATTCACCTCCCATATCACTCAAAATATCTCTTCTACAATCAAGGAAGTTGGTTTGTTGGGGACTCTCCTCAATAAGCCTATAAATACAAGATGGTAACCCTATGAAAGGTACGTAACTCATTACTCACACGCTACTCATGCTAGCTCATACTCTTACTAACTTAAGCTTCGGAGGTGAATCACAGGGGAACCCCCCTGTGGTTCATTGTCTTGCAGGAAAATCTTGCAGCGAACTGGGAAACGACCCTCGGCCAAATCCTGGTTCATCACTGGCACCGACTGTGGGGACAAATCAAAAGCTTTGTTCCTCTAAAAATTATTGAGCATGGAAAAGATGGAGAAATTATTCGATCCAGGGAGTAAATAATAACTCTGGCCTTTGCTATGAATTTATCCAGCATCATTATTATTATTATTATTATTATTATTATTATTATTATTATTATTATTATTATTATTATCATTTATTAACAAAAAAAAGGAGATGCAGAGCACATCTACATTCAGATCCGCCGCACTACACTCCCAGTTCCAACGCCGCACACTTTTCGTCCGCCACTGCTTCCACCGCCGGTCACGGATTCGCCGACGAACGCTGCAGAGCAGTCACCGGACAGAGTGGGAGGTCCGCCGTTGGAGCTGGAATGTTTATGCGCCCATCGATGCTGCCTAAGCTTCAACCCGACGGAGCTTCTTTCAGATTTGTCAGTCGCCGCCGTCGCACCGATCCCGTCTCCGTCGACGAACGCTGCAGATGCCGTCGCCGGCCATGTCTTTGGCTAAATTTGGGAAAGCCAAAACGAGTAGGATGAGAAGTCGCAGGAGAAGTCTCCGTCGACGAACGCTGTTGAGAACGGTCTCGTCCTCTCCGGCGAACGCGACAGACTCCGCTGCTGTTCCATGGTTCGCGAGCTCGGGCGCTGTTCCACGATTTGAAAGTCCCGCCGTTGTTCACCAGTTGGAAGGTCCGACGATTAAGGTTATTAATTTGGGGAATGCCAATTTCTCTGCAAACCCTTCGCAATCGGGTAACCTCTTCCAATTTTTCTATTTAACCTTGTGCTAGAAATTTTCTGACCTGTTGTTGTTTCGTATTTTGCTGAGATTGGGTTAAAAATATCTAATCATGAACTGAGCTTAGACTAGCTAAATGGAACATATGATTGTGAACTATGCTAATTAATCAATAATTTTTTTGCTGAATTTATGATTCTTGCATTCTGGACATAGACTTATGGCTTGGAATTTTTATGCTACTTCACTTGCTGATTTTCAAGTTATCTACACACAAAGGGTGCTCCTTTGAATTCAACACTATGATCTAGTTGCCTCAGAATAGGGTTCAATGTTGTATGCTAAGTAAGTCTACTACAAGCTGATGCTTCATATATTTTATGTTTATGTATTAAACTATTAATCATGATTAGGACTACTTAAAAAGAAGCTTCATATGCTGTATTCCAATATAATGATAGAAGTTACTTGAGAAGCTCAATCCACTTGTTCCTTCTGAAATTTGTTTGATTTTTGGCTGGTTTTTTGCTATTATAATGGCATCTTCATGTCTGCTTGGAGTCTATTTTATCAATTGACAAGTTCCCAAATGATAAAACCAGAGTGCTTGGCAGGGTGATATACCCAACTTTACTCAGGGCTAGTTTCATGATTTATGAATTCTGACAAAAACTGCAGTATGTGTTAAGGACATCCTATGCTTTCACCTTATGAGAATAATCAGTAACCTACTGTGTCCTTTTGGACAAGTAGGATATATATATGTATGGCATGGATACATAAACCAAGTAAAAGCTCATCTTTGATCATCATTTTTTGTGAAGGACCACACCACGTGTGCAGAATGTATATTCTCTTGATTTTATTTCATCATCATTGCTACAAATCTTCTCTTGTTTTCCAATAGGATTTTCTTTAGAGTCAATTATTCCTGCGGATTTCTAGCTGCGAGAATAAGGGGAAATAAATTGTATTATTGTACCTTTGTATATGTTATACACATGCTCATCATTTCTATCTTGCTGTTTGATTAGCTTAACTACATCCCCTCTTTTACTCAAAAGCAGGTTCTATGACTAATGAATTGTGGCAAAATAACACTCCCTTTAATCATTGTCATATCCTTGGAATCGACATACCACATAGCCTTTTCGCAAATTTTCTTTTAAGAAAAGCTTGTCTCTTCATATCACGTTTCTGTTTTGCTCTTACCAATGATATACATGGTCAATGAGTCTTTTCTCTAACATGTTGTTCAATACACATAAGTACATGTGCTTAACCGCTTCTGTCTTAGAAGGACACTTTTATTGAAATAAAGTGATGCAGGATTTAGTGAGGAAAAATTCACACCTCCAATGTATTTTATCATAAAATACCATGCTCCAATAACAGCTACGTACAAGCACCTTATCAAAGGTCCCATGTTACTGGTTGACGGTCCTGACCAAGCGGAATGCAAGTTTATACTAAATTAAGCTGCCACCAACGGCACGGGCGCCACCGCCGTAAATGTGGGCGCCGATGGGAGCGCGGATGCCAATAGGAATACAGGCACAGACGCCAATATGAATTCAGGTGTGGACGCCAATATGAATACGGGCGTGGACGCCAATGTGAATACAGCGCTGCCGCGAGCATGATTTATCAGATAAGTTTAACTTTTAAACGTCTCTCTTTAAAATGGGACTCAGTATGCTAGCACTTGCTTTAAAATTGCTGCCATAGCTTGAACAAAATTTTAGATTCGAACTAGAAGGCACATGAGGTATTTGACATAATGACTACGAGAACTTTGAAAAAGTTAAAAACATAATTACATTTTTGCTTGTTTTACTTTGATAAAGTAATCACAATTGTACATGGTCAGCTATATGGATAAACTTTAAATATGCCCATAACAAGTTGATTTCGAGGCTAGGAGATTGGAAAGTTTCAATGTCATATGCTTTGACTGATTTGGATGCTTACGTTGTATTTGCGCACTTTGCATGCTTATTTGATGACTTTTTCTGTGGATGAAAATAACTTTTAATTTACTGGGCACAACTTTTACAATGTTGTCACTAACGCCTTACCCATGCCCCGAGCATTTGAATTACACTTCTTAAAGACAGGGGTAGCCTTGATAAGGACTACACTAAGAGCAAAGATTTTGCTCCAACTTCATTATACCACTATTACTGTCAGGTATCATGATACTTTCATTTTCGAATTTTTTAACGGATATATAAAATCCTTTGTGGCCCTTGGCCCAATTTCATTGGACTTGTTTGAATAATAATGCACATCGAATGATTCGTTTCACTGCCATTTTTCAAAAGGCAAGGCATAGCTAAACAATATTGTTTTAGTCTTTCTCATAAATGCTAACAAACATTGTCTTGGCATTGATATTATGTGATGACTCATCAGCTTCTTTATTTAAGAACTCAGGCACTTCTCAGCACTTGGAAATCCTTACACCGGCGTGGGCGTTGTCGTAAGTGTAAGCGCCGCAGTACGCGAG
>QANZ01019395.1:32684-59407 GCA_003254925.1 Chamaecrista fasciculata
CAATATCATCTCATCTCAATCTCATTTCAATCAAAACACAACCAAACACCTATCATCTCATCTCATTATCTCCATCTCATCTCATTATTTCCTACCATTTCTACCCCTATACAAATTACAAAAATCCATCAACTTATTTCTACCAACCACAATCATTACATACTCTTTTATATAATTTCACACCCTATTTAACATCATTATCACTAAAATCACCCAAACACCAATACATCATCTCATCTCATCCAATTAAAAAATAATCTCATCCCATCCATTTGGATGAGATTGGATGAGATTGGATTAAAATTAAAGGTCCCCCAAACAGACCCTTAATGGTTTTACTTTTTCAATTACAAGTGATTACTTGATGTAACTTAGCTTGTTTTAACTTTAACTTATACAAACAACCTGAAAAGTGAAAATAAGCAATGCAGTGAGTTTTTTTTCATTCTCTATAAAGTTAGTGCAGAATATGAGTATATGATTCAAAGTGGTTATCAAGTCTGCAATAAAATAGAAGACATTGACACGGGGTGCTTTTGCATTTGGTAAATATATTTAAGAATGAAACCACGGGAGGATGAAACAAGTGAGAATTTATGAGATTCAAGACTGAGTGAAATAGTCAATGACTTAAGATGTTGAAGAACAGATCGCTATTTGGTATTGACGTTTGTACCAAAAACCATTTGGTATGACCTGCACATATTACAAGTTCAGGAAGGATATTCAAATAAAATAAATAAATAATTAGAGGTATGTGGGTTAAAAACTAGAGGACATGTGTTGTCTTTGTGTGATAGAGACTGATGATCCTGAGGGTTATATTTTGAAATTGTAAAATGATCGGGTACAATTTTATTACAAGCTCTGTCAATTCAAACAACTTGATTTTATTGGTGTTCTATCTGCCTCAGTTCATAGGATGAGATATTTTACATCAAAAGAAAAGTAAGGAAGAGAAGCAAGACATGTGGATTTATGACACTTGTAACATCAAGTTCAAACCTACTTTTAAACAACAGTAATGACCTACGCCAATTGCATATTAGATTCATGACAGATTGACAGTTACGATACTAATTACTTAATGATTAATCTAATGATGAATGCGACATATTTGATTTTTTTTTTTAAGAAACTGTCATAAGAAGGGGAGTGGATCTTTTGCATTTTCATTATCTGCATTTTGTGTGCATTTTAGATAAATAAAGGAAGGAATAGAGAGAAAAAGTGTGGGTCCTAAATCTATACTATATTATATGTGGGAGGAGTCTTTTGATCGTCTTTCCACTTATACTACAACAATTGTTGGGAATTAATAATAATAATAAAATAATATTGTTATTGGAAGCATGACTCTATTGCATCAGATTTGAATTTTAGAGATTTAATTTAGTTTTGAATTAGTCATATATATGAGTTAACTAGTGGGTACATGATTTTAGGGAAAAGTAGTTACTTTATTTTATTTATCTTTTATTTAATTATGTGTATTTCCTCTATAAAAGGAATCTGATTTGTACCTATCATCATGGAGGAAATACACATAATTCCTCATGACTCATTCCAACCAATAGGATTTGAGCAATGAAGATTTGATCTCAAGATTTGATTTTGAGTCTCAAGTTTAAATTGCCACCTATTGATTTTTGAATTATAATATTAAGTTTAATATTATAAATCAAAAGATATATTGAGATATTTTAAGATATCCAATATCTTAGAGGTTTACTAATTGGATTAGGATTCCCTAAGATTAGGAATGAGAAGACTATAAATAGGGGTCTAGGCGCCTAGCACAAACATAACAACACACACATCAATTCTTGGTGAGACTGAGAATTCGCCTAGTGCCCCATAGAGAGTAAAAATTCGCCAAGTCCTAATATTGTGAGAGTGAGTCGATTTTCTTGAAGGAAGAGAGTTAGACCTGCACCTGATAATATTAGTACATCCCAATCAATCTTGAGGATCAAGAACAGTTCTTGATTATTCAAGAATCATAGATAGAGTTCCCGTATTCACTTAGGAAGAAGTGAAGAAGGCTAGCACCTAGGCATCTGCCAAACTGCTCGTGTGGATCACCGGTAGAGGAAGGACACTAGGAGTGGACTTCTCAAATTCGCAAACACGATAAGTCACCGATTGAAATATAGGTAAACATCTTTACTTTCTTGGTATAAACATAATTAGTGGATCCTGGAAGGAATCACAGAGTTAGCATATTTAATAAAGTTTTAATTTATTTTTCTTTCCGTTGCGCTCCCTCTGTGATTTCCCAACAGCCTCTTGTATATGTTCAGTGAGTACATCCAGTACCACATTAAAGAGGTATGGGCTCAGAGCGGAGCCTTGATAAAGTCCTATGGTAATAGGGAAATCCCTCGACACTCTACCCTGTGTTCTCGCACAAGTTGTGACCCCGTTATACATGTCTTGAATCACCTGTATATAAGCCACACGAACTCCTTTCTTCTCCAAAGCCTTCCACAAAGCATCCCTTGGTACTCTATCATAAGCCTTTTCTAAATCGATGAAAACCATGTAAAGATCCTTCTGAGCGCTCTGATATCTTTCCATCAATCTTCTCAGTAAATAAATGGCTTCTGTGGTAGACCTTCCAGGCATGAAACCAAATTGATTTTCAGAAATACGTGTCTCAGCCCTCAGCCTCCTCTCAATAATCTTCTCCCATAATTTCATAGTATGGCTCATGAGTTTGATCCCCCTATAGTTCCCGCAGTTCTGAATATCTCCCTTGTTTTTGTACACAGGAATAAGGGTACGTACTCTTCCTCCATTCATCCGGCATGTTCTTGGAACACAAAATCACATTGAAAAGTTTGGTTAACCAGCTCACCCCCTTGCTTCCTAAACTTTTCCACACCTCAATCGGTAGATTATCCGGTCCAACTGCTTTCCCATTATCCATCCTTCTCAGAGCTTGTACCACTTCCGACTCTTGAATTCTGCGATAAAAGCTGTAGTTGAGGTCCTCTTCCTTACTTATTACATCTGAATTGTAACTTTTCGTCTGTCCCTCGTTGAAGAGTTTGTGAAAACAATCCTTCCATCTATCTTGAATGTCATGATCCTTAACCAAGATTTTACCATCCTCATCCTTGATGCATTTCACTTGATCGATATCTCTTGTCTTACGCTCTCTACTCTTAGCAAGTTTGAAGACTCTCCTCTCTCCATCTTTAGTCTCGAGTGCCTGATAAAACCCTTCGTAAGCTTGGTTTCTTGCCTTAGCCACTATCTTTTTAACATCTTTCTTAGCTGCCTTATAATTCTCCCAGCTTTCACTATTTCTTGTTGCTTGCCATTCTTTAAAACATTTCCGCTTGACCTAAACCTTATCTTGTATGCTTGCATCCCACCACCATGATTCTTTTCCATTAGGCCCAACACCTCGTGAGATACCCACAGTTTTAGCCGCAACCAACCTAACACTGTCAACCATAGTGTTCCACATGTGATTAGCATCGTCTTGTACCTCCCACAACCTCTCTGCTAGCATTTGTGTTTTGAAGAGCTCTTGAGCTTCACCTTTTAGTTTCCACCACCTTGTTCTAGGGCTTGGTTTATGCTTATTTCTTCCAACTCTGTTTTTAACAAGAACATCCATAACCAACACCCTATGTTGGGTGGTTAAACTTTCTCCAGGGATGACTTTGCAATTTGTGCACAGTGCTCTATCCGATCTCCTTACTAGAAAGAAATCGATTTGAGAACATGTTTCCCCGCTCTTGTATGTGGTAAGATGCTCTGTTCTCTTTTTAAAACATGTGTTTGCTATAGTGAGATTAGAAGCTAAGGCAAAGTCCAAAATAGTTTTACCCTCTGCATTAACCTCACCAAAGCCAAAACCACCATGGAAACCTTCATATCCTCGAGGTTCACACCCCACATGGCCATTAAGATCTCCTCCTAGGAACACCTTTTCTTCCACGGGTATGCTCTGTAGTAGATTTTCGAGGTTTTCCCAGAAAAGAAGTTTGTCTTGCACACTCAAACCAACTTGTGAGGCATAAGCGCTAATAACATGGAATGTTTCCCGATCCACCACCAGTTTAAGAGATAAAATCCTGTCTCCCAGCCTTTTGATATCCACCACTTTGTCCCTCCACTCTTTGTCAATGATAATACCCACTCCATTCCTGGGTTTTTGGCTTTCCTGTATACCAGAGCTTGAAACCTGAGGTGTCCAATTCTTTCGCCTTAGCTCCTGCCCATTTAGTCTCTTGTAGACACAACACATTAATCTTTCGTTTGATCATGGTGTCGACTAACTCCATCGCCTTCCCTGTAAGTGTGCCAACATTCCAAGTACCAAACCTCAACTTGCATTTGGGGACTAGCTTCTTTACCCACACCCGTCCATGAAGATGTGGGAACCCTTGCCTATTTAACACTACATCCGGGCGTTGATGCAGCGGCCCTCGCTCTTTTAACACTACACTCGAGCCATGCAGCGCGTTGCTTCCGGGCAACGACCTAGCAGAAACACCTTTACGTCGTTTATCCATATTCATGAGAGATACGACAAAGGTTTTACGCTGGTTGTCACCTGCCTAACACAACCCTCCTCTTTTAAACGGGTTTGGGACTGTCAATGTGGCATAAGCAACACATGCAGAGTTGAGGTTTGGTACTTGGAATGTTGGCAACAATTTTTTACATGTAATTAAAATAAGTGGAAACTTATTATTTGATCCTTTTTTTTTACTGAGTCAACAATTTAGTCCCTCATTTATTTTACAATGGGCACGCAAAGCCCCTAATATTTAATATGTGAGACTCACACTTTCTTTCTATATTTTTTTGTCTTTCTAAAATGCAACAAATAAAATGAGGAGGATCCGCTACTTACATACAAGAATGGCCAGAGATGGATTTTATTTTATTTTTTTTGTTTTTCTTTTGTTTTTCAGAGATGGATTTTATGAGTCACTTTGAATGTCTAAATTCATTAAAAAAAAATTCTAGAGTACCTAGAAAAGAATACGAATTTAGAAACTCTTACATACGTTGAGCCAGGAGAGTCAATGATGTGAAATTATGCTTTTCAAAGTTTGAAATTAATAATGAAAAAGAAATTTTATTCAACAACACATAATGCCTCCGTTAAGAGGATGAAATTTGTCACGAGTGTTCATTTGGATGAACAGTGAACCTCAGTGTCCAAGTTTATCAATTAATATTGTTATTAATCATTAGATAACTATATATGTTTTATCTGCTTTATTCCTTATAGGATAAAGTTTTCATATATTTTAAATTACTAGATTGTGTAAAACATGAAATGCAAAAGTGCAATTATATTAGTTCCTTGAGGGAGATGTGTTAATTCAAAAGAAAAATAAAAGAAAATGTTGCATTCTATTGAAAGGCTGTTGGATGTAGGGGTCAAAATTTATTGTAAAGGCTAGTTCAACGGTATTTGATGATTGATATTGTTCACCCTTCCTGTGGCCATCATAACACATGTTCTGCATAAAATAGATTTTTTCTTTTCTGTTGACTTTCCAATACATGCTAATATTAGTATTTTTAGTATTTTTCTCTCTAAACTTTATATCAATTTTCAATTTTTCTTTTAAAGTTTATTTATTATCAATTTTGTCCCTAAAAGTCTCATTTGATAGATATTATCATTTGTTCTTATTTTATCTAATGAATCAATGATAAACTTCATGTGACTCGGATTAAAAATCACGACAAAGCATATCACATTTTTGTTCAATGAAGATATTCAAAAGATAAAATTAATTAGAATATGAAACTTTAAAGAAAAAACTGATAATTCGGCCAAGAAAAAGAACAAACTGATAGTAAATAAACTTCAACGATGAAATTAAAAATTAATATAAAATTAGTCAAAGGGTTATTTTGGTCCTTTATATTTCAAAATATTCAAATTGGTTTTAAATGTTGGCAAAATATTTAATTTTGGTCTCATACTATTGAATTTGGTCATATTTCTCTCGTCTCTCATTTCAAGTTCAAAAGACTTGTTAAGAGTAACTCGTATATCTGAATTCGTCGCATTCCAATTTACAACGAGAGAGATATGATCAATTTTGATTGTTTGACTGTGAAACAAGTAGTCTACTTTCAAGACTGATTTGACCTCATTTGTTTACGACCTCAACTCAATAGAGAAAGTACTCTTTGAGATCAATAAGTAATTCTGAACTCGTTGTATTCGAACTTGAAACGAGAGAAATATGACCATATTCAATAAATTGGGACTACAATGAAACATTTTATCAACATTTAGGACCAATTTGAACATTTTTGAAACATAAAGGACTAAAATGATGAAAATCTTGTATTCTTTTGAGTCAAATCGTTTATATATTATTCTTTCTATAAATATGATATGATTTTCTTATTTGATGATGCTACCTATCATCATTTATCAAATAATAAATAACATAATTATTTACTCCGTGGATGAATTTATAGGCTCTGGAAAAAAAAATCAAGAAAGAGAAGAGAGAGAAAGGTCAGCCTTTTAATTTCTCTGCACCTTCCCGTATCATGGAATTACTCGCTTATACAATACTATAAGGTTTCTTCCTCTTTTTTCTTCTCGGATTTCCACGAATCTCCAATAATTAATAATTACTTATTATCTCTTTCTTCGTCTCTAAGATCTAATTTTGTTTTTGTTTTCTCCATCTTCGTCTTCGTCGTCTTCTGCTTCTTTCCAGCAAAATACAACAAACCGAAAGCCTTTTCTTTCAGTTTCTCTGATACTGATTTCCTTTTGGTTGAACAAGAATCAGAATCTCCTATCCAGTTTTGGTAAAAGATATGTTACATAGGAGCTTCAAGTCTGCAAAATGGTAAAATCAATCTTTCCTTGTTTAAATTATTCCTATACTGGTGACTGATCTCGATTGATAATGATAGGGTTATTTCATAATTGACCTATGGTTGCTTGATTGCGCTATTCGAAATTCCATGCTCACCTGATAAAGTAATTACTCATTGTTTATTTACACTGTACTGATTTGAAGTTAACTTTCTGGTTTACCATTGTTGTTGATGGATTTTTGTGATCACTATATGCTTGTATTTTTGTTGATCACAATGTTTATGTATACAGTGTACTGATTTGAAGTTGATTTTCTGGTTTGCCATTGTTGTTGATGGATTTTTGTTCGAGACGATTTTGTGATCACAATATGCTTGTATTTGAATTTTACTGTAGCAAAACTGCATTGAAGCTTGCGGTTTCCCGAATAAAACTTTTGAAGAACAAAAGAGAAGCCCAGGTGAGGCAGCTGAAGAGGGAGCTAGCCCAATTGCTTGAGTCTGGGCAGGACCAGACTGCTATGATCCGGGTAATTAGATAGATCACAGAAATCCAGTTGTTCTAGTTGTGCTTTTAACTGGCAAAGCTGTCTCTTCGTCTTTGTATGATTTTTTTCCTTGACTTTTCTTTTTCTTCATTCAGGTTGAACATGTTGTCAGGGAAGAAAAGACAATGGCAGCATACGATCTTGTTGAAGTATACTGTGAGCTTATTGCAGCACGCTTGCCAATGATAGAATCACAAAAGTATGTGATTAAAAACTCACCTAAATAGTTTTAGTGCGCTTTATCTTGTCTAAATCGTTAGGATGTCTTTATTGTTTACTGCTATTATTATTATTATTGGTCTATTAGAGAAAGTATAATCTTTTTTCTTTATAGGTTAATCCGCCTGGAAGTTTACAATGTAATATTTGGTAATTTAGGAAATAAAACTGAATCTACCTATATCACTGATGTGCCATGCTTTGTCAAGGAAATGTTTGATCTTAGGTTTTGAGACTTCAGGAGAATGTAACTATATTATACTTTAAGGAATAAAGAATAAAAGGTAATTACATAATTGAGGATAGGTTGTTGTAGCAGTCAAACTAGGATTTGATTAGAGAGTATAGACATGGCAACAAAAGGCCATAGTAACATTCCAATCCTTGCCTGAATAATATATGCAATATATCTTCATATAACATTGATTGATGAGATTTTCCCCTTGATGATCCTGCATCGGGTATTTGATTATTGTTCATGCATAACACTACAATTTTGGTACACTGGTGAAGCTCCCAGATTGGAAAAATTCCTCTATTTTATGCAACTACCAATGGACCTTCTAGCTTCACTGCTGCTGATTTTTGTCATGACTTGCAGAAATTTTGGTGCTTTGTTTTTTAGAATCATGTATAATTTGGTATTTTGTCTTTCATGGATGTAATGATTTGTGATGCATGCACTTATTATATGATTTGATCTCAAGTGCTTATTGCTTGAGTTTTCCTGGTTGATCACTATCGAAATTTCAACCAGAAATTTAGTTCAGTGTCATTTTGAGCTAGTTCACATTTTATTTTTCAGAAACTGCCCCATTGATTTGAAGGAGGCAATTTCAAGCGTAATATTTGCATCTCCAAGATGTTCAGATATACCTGAGCTCATAGATGTCCGGAAGCATATTACAAATAAGTATGGAAAAGAATTTATCTCAGCAGCTGTCGAATTACGCCCTGATTGTGGTGTAAACCGCTTGGCAAGTTTCTCTGACTGCTTTTAATTTTGCAAGTAGGACCAAGTTGAAGCTCATCTATTGTCTTTTCTTTTTTTCTAATTTAATGTTGTCCTTTCAGTTGGTTGAGAAATTGTCTGTCAAAGCACCAGATGGTCCAACAAAGATGAAACTACTGACTAAAATTGCTGAGGATCATAATGTCAAATGGGAACCTAAGTCATTTGGAGAAACTGATACAAAACCTTCTCATGATTCACAGGTATGCTTTGTTCAGCTTTGAAGATCATTAGTTGATTTATAGTATTGAAATAATATGTCGTAGTAGATTATTTTGACATTATTTATTTGTCAAGGTTGGGCCAAATACTTATGAGAAGGCTACATACGTCGAAGCTCCTCAAGTCCATGTTCCACCTGTTCGTGATGAAAAGGGACCTCCTAATCTACATGCATCCTCTCAATATAAAATGCAAGATGGGTCTGCAAATTTAGCTGAGAATGCAAGTTTTGCTGTTAAAAATGTTGGTGGCAGCAAGCCAGCAACGTCAAGCAGGCCTAATACAGAAATCAGATCTTCAGGTAACTTTATTCATTTTCTATAAACTATCTTTTTTGAAGATGATGAGTACAAACTCCTTTTGGGACTTACAATTTTGTCTATTACGTGGGTTTGTTGGTACTCTACAGATTCTTATGATGAAAATAGGAGAGATATTCCTAAGGGTAGGCAGGGTTGGAACATGGAATTTACAGATGCTGCCTCTGCTGCACAGGCAGCTGCAGAATCTGCAGAACGTGCAAGTTTGGCTGCCCGAGCAGCTGCAGAACTCTCAAACCGTGAAAAGATTACTAGGCAGTATTCAAGTGGATCACAGAGTTCTTCTGGAAATGCTTCAAGAGATGAAGTTCCTCAAGAATTTGCTTTTCATGAGGACAAGCGCACCCCGGCTGAACATGCAGGCATGGCCTCTAGAGCAGCTGCAGGTCAATCAAATGGTGAAAAAACAACTAGGCAGTATTCAACTGGATCACAGAGTTCTACTAAGAGTAATGAAGCACCTGAAGAGTATCCTAAACAAAATTCTACATTTTCTGCTAATAGCACCTTCCACAGTAGTAGTTCTGGGCTGCCCAATGAACAAGTTAAAGCCAGAGACCAAGATAGGCCAGTAAGAGAACCTGATGAATATTATTGGAATAGTCATGAGAATGTGGCATCTAGTAGTTCTTTTAATGATGTTAATCCATTTGCCATGGATTCTAAAATGGGTGATATATATACTCAGAATATTTCGTTAGATCAAGAAAACAGTGACTACATAAATGAAGTGAGCATGAAAAAACAGGCAAAAGGAACTGAAGCAGATTTTCCTAGTCATTTGCATGGTGATGGGAACATTGAGAACATCGATCACTTTGGAGATGGAAGAATGGATAGACAATCTAGCGAAGCTAGCTCTTCTACTCACTTTATTACTCCTAGTGATGATCACAATGACATTTTCAAGTTTAATGACCCAATGGTGGGCAGCAACGCTGCGGGAGACCTTTTCGTTACTGACGAATCAAACACCCAAACAAATTTTGCAGAAACAAATTCTTATAATGATACTGCTGTCATATTTGATGATTCTGCATCAGAGGATGATGATTATAAATTTGTTGATAAGACAAACGTGGAACGGGGATCTGTTTCATTCTACTCAGATCCTGGTAGCAAATCACAAATTGATCCATTAGCTAATAGTAATGCTTGGAGCCCTGGACAAGTCACTGAGGAAAAAGAGAGAGGCTTTAGTTCACAGTCATATTTTTCTGAGGTTTCTGAAAGCTTGAGCAAGTCGTCAGTTCCCTCAGGAAAGGAAGACTCCTTGCCTGTGACTTTTGATGACTCAGATGGTCCCAGTTCAGAAGGTGAGGTGGATTTGGTCAAGCCTAAGGTGTCAGAGAGTTATGGTCATGGAAATTCTGTCCCTGATCAGAGTGCAAACTATGGTGCCTTTGGGTCATCGCCCAAGTATGATAATAATGTTGATTCTGACAAAAAATTTGGGCTATCATCATCACTAGATGTTTCAGACAATGCGGATGAGCATACGAAGAAGATAGACATCAGTAACGTGTCAGAACAAGATTTTGATCATGATGACCTGCCAACCAGCAAGCCATCTTCTAGAAGAAGTTCAACATCGGGTTCAAATCTCAGGACAAATGTCCACGCATCACAGTCACCTGATACTTTTAATGAGACAGAAAATCTGGAGGAATCTCATATAGAAAGTGGTAAGCAATTAAGCTACGACGCCTTGAAGGGTGGGCTTCGTCATAAAGGTTTTAGGCGGCCACCATATCTTAAAAGCTCAGTAGGTAATGTTCCATCGTCAGTGGGGCACATTTCACCCCAGAATGAACAAACCTTGCCCACTGCAAGGACTCATAAGAGCTCTTATGCCCGCTCTAATGACACATATGTAAGTAAAGTGAGCAGAGAAAACAGAGGTACAAGCTTGAGAGAACACAACAGGTCATCTGATTCTGATAGTCATGATCTTGTTCTGAATTCAGAAGAGAACATGACTAGTAATCAAGAACCTCACTTCCAAAAAGAAATGAACAAGAAATCGGGCTCCAGAGCCACAATTACTTACTTTGATTCTGACAGTAATTCGGAGGATGAAGCTCCCAAACAAAATCCAGTCAGCCTTGCAAGGCCAGTTAGTGGAATTTCTCGAAGGACAACAGTATCTCCAAAATCTGGTTCAGGTGTAAGTTCCAAGGATGCTTCTTTGACTTCTGGTGCAGGACTTGGATGGAAATCTTCAAGGGTTTCTAATGAGAGTGAAAATCAGAAAATATCCTCATCTAGGATAAAGACGTCACAGGATGGATTGGCAGAACAAGCAGCATTTAAACCAGTTTCAGAGACTAAAAGGTCCTCACAAGAAGTTACAAAGTCTTCAGCTAGAGTTCAATCTTCCAGTCCTATTACTAAAACAGTGAAACCCGATAATGTAGAGACTTCTAGGTCTTCCAATACTGCTGGAGATGCATCCTCCAAGGAGAAGGCTAGTCATGTTCATCCAAAGCTACCCGACTATGATTCCTTTGCTGCTCACTTCCTATCTCTTAAGAAGGACCGTCAATGAATTTGAATTCCTTGCATATAGGGACATGGTAGTTCTAATACATGGTAGAGTGCATTTGTTACATACTTACATGTAAATGCGTGAGATAAGATTATAATTATCCGAGGAACATAGATGAATTCATATTTTTTCTTGTATAAAGATACTGCATCAGTTTGGTATATCTACAATTAGTTTTGGACAGTCCAAGTTCCATTTGTTGCTTATATAGTATATTGAACATAAAATGCAGGCATCAGTTGAAGAATGTCTAGATATCATAGTTTTAAAAACCGGACCGGTTAAATCGACCAGTGATCCGGTCCAAGTTGGGCACAAAACTAGACAGACCAAGAACCGGTCAAAAATTGAGAAAACCACCTTGAAACGATTTAGGCTTTTTTGTTCTGTTTTTTTTTTAACTATTTCTTGATTAAAATGATGTTTTTTTAAAGGATTTTTTTTTATTATATTTAGATTCAAAATAATATGCTACTTGATAGTTTTTACTTCAACATTTGATTTTTTATCCTCCAAATTCTCACTTTCTTACTCAATCAAACTTAACTTTAAAGAGTTTATTATATGTTTTTATTATATTAAACTAAATATATTGTTTTTTATTTATTTGATTATTAACAGTTCGATCTCAATTGAACCTTAAATCGCTACTTGTCCAGTTTTAAAAACCTTATTGAATATCACATGACTTGGTTAAGTTGAGAGTACATTTTTCTTGTGATTGCAATAGAAATAAATACAATCATCCTCGCCCAAAACTCATCACTCAGAGCTCTATAGTAAATATATCTATGACATATCAAATGACGTGGATAACTTTTGCACGATAAAAAATGTCTATATGATCTCCTCTGCTTCAGATAGTCCCAACTCCCAAGGAATAAAATCTTAAACAAATTAAATACCCTTGACCAACAGGTTTATTAAATTCGTTAAACAAACACAATTAATCAGAAGATGGTACATAGTGTCTTAAACTTGTGTCAGCAGTGAGGTTTCCATCTTGTGGCAAATGTTTCAGCAACCAGCAGAGGGAAAGCGATAGTTGCATCACAGTGTACCTGTTTAATGAAAAAAAGGCACTCTTTAAGCCCTTGGCAAGAACATTAATGGTACATTTGGGGAACTTTTAGCAAGAAGCAACCCACTTATATACTATACGAAATCACCAAATCAGATCGTCTTTAGAGTTGTCTGCATTAGGCAAATTTCACCATGGAAAAAAAATGAAATGCAGTGTTCCATTTAACTTTAGGACATGATATGACAAATTTAACCCTCAAATTTGCCTAAATGCAGACAAATGCAGGGGGATCAATTACAGAGGATCCAGGTCCCTTATATACAGGATATACCTTGACTGTCTTAGCAGATCCTCTTATTTTTCCCCATGAAACAGCCTCATCTGGACGAGCTCCAGAATCACTCCCATCATATTCTTGTGCAGTATTGACGAAAACTGCGTAGTCTGCACCATTGCGCATCATATTGGCATTGCAAATGTGATGTTTAGGAAGCCCCCCACCAAGAATGATCATGCCTGTTTTCCTAGGAGTTGCATGCACAGCTTCACCATTCATGGCCCTAATATCTGTTCAATTGCTAATTATGTTACAGTACCTCTATTGGCAACAATCATACAGCAGGATACAATGGCATATAATACCTTGCACTATATCCACAATCAAACCCGGGTTGCGGTAGGAATGGAAGTACAGCATGTCCCCCAATGAACCATCTGTTAAGCCTGGACAGAAAACTGGAATATTGTTCTGGAACATATCCAAGAAAATTTTTAGATATTGTGTGCAATATTTCAAAACTCATTATTAAATGAAGAAATAGGTATAATAACAACATTACACTGTATATACTATATATCCACAACACACGGTCTATTGACACTAAATAGTACTAAAAATAAACAGAGATAAATTAGTATACTCTTAGGGCATTGATATATTATTGTAGCAAGTAGGACATTATACAAAATATTGAATAAGCTTTCAAACTAAAAGCAGTCCAAAGTGTTACTGCTTAGTACTTACTACCCAAAAGGAACTCATCTGTAGGTCCAAGGGTGGAAGTCCAAAATTCCCTATTTAATTAGATGGCACAACATAAAAAGCAACGAAAAATTAACTTAAATGTTAAACAGAATGAATTCTAAAGCAGAAAATCACCTGATAACAAAACCTAATAGGTTTAGTTATGCAAGCCATGTTTAGTGATGATGAGATCAAATCTCATGTTATGTCTAGAAGCACTAACGTTAATGCTTGTTTTGTTCATGTGTATGCTATATATGTCAGGTAAAAAATAATGCCATATTCCTCAAGTTTTTCGTTATATGGCGTCATTTATAACCCAAGTAATGCTTTAGTAGCTAAATAAAATATTTCAATCAGAGGGGAAAATGGTCTCAAACTTACTTTGTATGCCCAGTAAAGATATGAGCTCTCGTTGTTTATTTCTTTTCCCAATCGAGCAATCAACTTGGATGGTGTCCATAATACATGCTGCAGAAAAAGAACATGCTAAAGAAGAATGGAAAAAGGAAAATACACATGCACACACACAAACACATACATAAATACATGCATATAAGCAAGGATAGAAAGGGCAGGCTTCACATAAAATTTGTTATTTGTTGAACAATCTGATCTTTCAGTTGATTTTGGCTAGCACAAACTGGACAGGTAATAAGAGTAGTAATAAAAATAGCAGAGTTGAGTATTTGACCAAAGAAAGTATAGAAACATGGTAGAAAGATCTCTTGGGTGGAACAAGCATGATCCAGAGAATTTAGCCTAACTGTGACTCCATGCACTCATAAAAATTGTACAATATTAATTGTATAATTCACAAAAATACCACCAAGAAAAGGAGTACCTCATCATTTTGTTCCCTCAGCATCTGATCAAAAACTGGAATGATCCAGTCCTCAAATTTGCAGTAGTTGTCATTAGGAACCAACAAGTTACCAATACGGTTTAATCCTTTCGAGCGTAGATAGGCTCCAGGTAGAGAAAAATCTCCTTTATATGTTGGAGCAATGCACTTTATAAAATCTTCTTCTATGCCGCCTGTTGTTGTAACAATTACATCAACCTATGTAATGAAACTATATAGATCAGGGGATTATCCTTCTATCTGTTTTTTCTTGGTTATATGAATTCACAGTAGCTCACAAGTCCAGTTCAAATATTCTACATACAGTCAAAACAAAGCACTATACAAGTTATTTAAATAGAACATGGCAGGAGTTCAGTACTTAAACATACATTTCATAAAGACAATATAAGATAACATGCTGCTCTTGGAAAACTAATCTTCCCAAAGATTTTTTTTTTTTTGTACATGAGATGCAAATACTAAACTTGTTCCACAGAGGACAGAAAAACTCACCATATGATGCTGAACAAGATATCGAACTGTATCTCTAACACCAGACGAGATGAGATTAGAAGTAAAGCCCAGAAAAACTTTACATTTGACAGACTTTCGGTAAGCCAAATCCTTTTCCTTCTCATTGCAATCCTCCGGTATAGCTTCATCAGCCAGACTCCAATCTAGCTTCAATCCAATGAATATATAGCGAGGACGAAAAACAAGAGACATATATAAGTAAAAAAGTGTTGAATATATATAGTACAGATATCCCAGCATCAAAACAACAATAAACAGCCAACTTGGCCAACTTGGCTTAGTTGCTAAGGAATCAACTCATAACCGACAAAGTTGTGAGTTCGATTCCCGCTATTGATATAAGTGTATTGTTGGTAGGCCATCTGTAAGTACCATTATAAACACTCGTAAACTTACCTAAATTTATCTAAACTTTATGAGCCCCGGCCCCAACTCACCTAAACTTACCTAAACTTTCCCGTTACCAAAAAAAAAGAACTGCAATAAACAGAAAGAGATTTGAGGAACAAAACTAACCATTTGATTAATGACTTGTATAGCATCTCCAAGGTTGGAAGCCTGAAACCCAGTAGTGAGGAAAGAGTTGAGAAGTTGTGGATAATTCACACCTTGATTGAAGTCGTATCCCTCAATTTTGATGCATTTTCCTTCAAGAGATTCTGACTCTTTGAAAACAGCGGAGTGGACTGATGCTAAAAAGTCATCTTCTTTTGCCTCTCCCATACGATCCTACGCCGAAAATGGAGCGAGTCTCAGAATTATGAAATCAATAGCCCTCACAAGTCACAAACTTGGAATAAAAGAGACTAGCAAATCGCGCCTAAATAGTACGCGCTGTCTTTTTCTTTTTTTGGGGAGCTAAATTGCGCATGTAACATGAGGAATAGTACTATGAAATTTAATGATGATATTTTGACCAAATGATCCATGTATAAGAAGATCCCTTTGGTTGAAAGTTAGGATCAAATTTATCAAACAAGTGACTCGTCTATATTCGATTTCATGTTGAATTTGATGATTACCCTAATCAAATAAGTCGTCAAATTTAACTCGTAGGTTTACGAGATAAATATGATTATATTTAATGGTTAGAGATTAACATGAGATAATTTATTTAAACTATATAAGATACCTATAAAAGAAAACTAGGACTATCACAAAGCCGCTGCCACATATATATTAGCGTAGATGTTATAAGGCAAAAGACATCTTAGTGTTCTTAAAGTTTGGGGTCAGGTTCAGTTATGCCTCTACCATTTGTTTTGTGTCCTCCAACGTTTTACATTATTGTCAATTATACCCTAATCTTAATTTTTATTGGGCCAAAGTCCTATTTGGGTCCCTCAAGTTTGCTCAAAGTTCCATTTTGGTCGCTCAAATCTCCAGCGAGATACACGGCGGTCCCGACGACTATGAAAACTCCTAACCCAAGGTTTTTCTACCTCTTGAGTTCAATGACGACCTCCATTTTGCGAAAAAATTACTGAAAATATGATTTTCGGCGACTATGTAATTTTTTGGCAGCTTGCCGGTCATTTTTTCGCAAAATAGAGGTCGTCATTAAACTCAGGAGGTCAAAAAACCTTGGATTAGAAGATTTCGAAGTCTTCGGAGTCGCCGTGTATCTCGCCAAAAAGTTCGTCAGAAACTTGATGGACCAAAACAGAACTTTGAGCAAACTTGAGGGACCAAAATAGGACTTTGGCCCAAAAAAATTGAGGTTAGGGTATAATTGACAACAATGCGTAACGTTGGGGGCATAACTGACACAAAACAAACGTTGGGGACATAACTGAAATTGACCACAAACGTTAGGGGTACCAATAGGTCTTTTGGCGATGTTATAATAAGTGAACTAACTGAGAGAAAGAAAAAAGAAAATTTTCTACTTAGTCACAAATCAAACATAAATTTATGATTGCTTTATTTATTAAAGAATAAAAAATTTAATTTTTTTTTGAACTCACTTATTATGACACATATGATTAATATATGATTAATAAATGTTCTATCCTAACTGTCCAAATTAGAAATAGCCATAAACCTAAAATCATATTTTGAATTAATTATAGAACAAATATGAAATTTTAATGATCAAAATAAAACAAAACATAATTTTGTGACCAAATAAAATCAATCTCATGGTTTGAAGACCAAAATCACCTTTTGATCAATAATTATATTATTTTTGTTTTATTTATAATATAATATTTTACAAGCATCTTTCTTTAACATTATTTCTTTATTAGCTACAACCTACAAACAAGACCAGAGTGAAAAACAATCAAGATACCAGCAGATCTACGTTTTCTTGATTATTTGTAATTTCAGTCCCATTGGGATAGTAATCCAATTATTTATCTGTTTTAGTCAAAAATCCATTTTACTCCCTAATGTTTACCTCAAGTTTTGTTTTGATTCTTAATATTTTTTTTTTTCATTTTGGTCCTTAATGTTTTCAAAAACCCATTTTACTCCCTAATGTTTACCTCAAGTTTTGTTTTTTCATTAGTTTCTAACTATTGAATATGGTTATATATCTTTTGTTTTAAACTCCAAATGAGGTTAAAACAGAACTTCTGATAAATATTAGGGACAAAAGTAAATTTTTGAACTTTGTTTTATAATTATGATCCTGAACATTGTATTTTATCCGAATTTTTCTATAAATAAATCCTTTTTATTTTATTTTATAAAAATTGTGGGCTTTAAAAATCTAAAATTGTTTACCAAAGAATAAAAGGAGCTCATAAAAAAATAATAATAAAAGAAAATTACTCAAAGTTTATAATTAAATGGTACACTCGTGCACACACTCTCAATTACTCACCGACGTCCTAACACTTCCACTGCACTCACAATCATCACTCTTTTTTTTATAACATTACAAAAAAAAAAAAGACAATCAACTAACTTCTAAAACGTTCAACGCCATCAAAATAGTTAATTTTAAAAACACCAAGAAATCAAAAGAAGAGAATGGAGGTATAAAAACCTAATCAATGAGGCAGATGAATGCACGGTTGGAAAAATTTGAACGACAGAAGGAGAGACTAAAATCAAATGTGATCTTGCTTTTAAAATATAATCATCACTCTCACTCATTAAGATAATATAATAAAAAAAGACAGATAAACAAAAAAGAAAAAGAAACAAAATGTGAGACAATGGAAGCCCACAACGTGGTGAAGATTAACATGAGTATCTTCCTCCATGATTGTTGGTCGCTGAATAAAAAAAAACAAGAGAGAAACCCCAAATCTGTCGGCAACAGAACAGAGCATGGAACAGCTCATCCACAATGTAACATGTTTTATGGTTTTATTATTTTCATATCAAAGAGTACGTACGTGAGAGAGGACGAAAATTCAGAGAGGAACCAAGTTTATTGGAAAACTTTTCTTTAAAGAGTTTCGGCGAGTTTTGTTGAGGTCGAGCTTGAGTGGCGAAGCTTCTGAGTTTTTTCATTTTCTTTTAGTTTAGTCCTTTGTGTGTGTGTTTTGTCTTCGTTTTTATCAAATTTTCACTCCCCTTCCGTTTGTTCAATGTTCAAGGTCTGTTTTTGGACTGAATTGAAATTAATTTCTACAAAAAAGAAAAAAAAAATTAATTCCTGCATGTCTGGATTGATCTGTAATTTTTTGGGCTGTTTTGGACTAAAATGAAATTATTTTCTGCCTGGTTGGACTGAACTGTAATCTCCGAACTGTGGGGAGGACTGATCTGGAATTATTTTTTTATTACTGGAACTAAATTGCAATTTAATTTTGGACTAAATTGCAAAAAGATTTCATGAAATGGAATTGAATTTGGGATTGTGACTTGTGTGGATCCTAAGGCCAAAATTGCGAACATCATTTATATATGTTTGTCCTTTGATTGTAATTTGATTCTTTTTTCATTAAGGGCAGGGACTAATGTGCATGAAAGAAAGTCCGTTAGGGAATAATGGATAATATTTACTTTCTTTTTCTCTCCTTTTTGTGGTTGCTGTGCACTTCGATTTTGCAATCTCATTTTTGCTTTTTCTTCATTTCTATTTTTACTCTTCATACACATTTATAAAAAATTAAAAATTTTTAAAGAGTTTTAGAGAAATTCTTTACCCAATTTTTCATACTTGAAATCAAACATCCTCATCATTTTGAATTGGTTTCTGCTATGATTTATTAGGGCAATTTTCTAATTTCTCTCACTCAACAAAAATGATAATAAATGTTTTTCTCTCATTTGGGTATGTGGGGTTTAAGACAGGATATCTCTGGATTAGATTTTTATCTTTTTTTTTTTTTAGAAATTTAATAGATAAACATACTTTTGTTCACCTAAACTAAAAATATAAATGCAGAACATACTTCCAGTCATCGCCTCAGAATAGAAATCTCAAGAACACTAGTACTAAAATAAGAACTAGAATATGAGTACTTCTAGCCTTAGTTTCTCATATAATTAAATGGTGTTTGCTTTTGGTGATGAGAAACAAGGTTTAGGGACTCATATTTATAGCAACCTTGAGGGCATCACTCCATCAATGGTGACAAGTTACAAATGAAGAATTGAATATACATAATGTAGGTTAATGAATTTTAAAGGGCTCTAAATGTAAGAAAACAAAATTGAAATTGGACCATAAAAAACCATCAAATAGCATATCAATTAGTATTAATTGAATTAATAACAAAAAAAATTTCACACAGTCCTTCTTCATGTGAGCTCTAAATGTAAGAAAACAAAATTGAAATTGGACCATAAAAAACCATCAAATAGCATATCAATTAGTATTAATTGAATTAATAACAAAAAATTCCACCAAGTGTTACTACCAACATCTACTAAATTAGATTCATAATAAACTAATGAGATTAAGTTACCTTTCTTTTTCACACAGTCCTTCTTCATGTGGCCTTTCTTTTTACAGAAAAAACACTTAGACCGCCTCTTAAAATCATCATGGACAAGTCCCTTAATCTTGCCCTTTTTCTTAGCTTGTTTCTTATCCTTCCCATGTGCCAAATGTGCACTCTCTCCCACTTCCGCTAAGAGTCTTCCTTCCTCTTGAACACACATTGTCAAAATTTCATTAATAGACCATTTTTGCTTATGTGTGTTATAAGAGGTTTTGAAAGGTCCATATTGAGGCGGAAGGGAATTCAAAATAGAGTCCACTAGGAAAGTGTCAGGAATCTCAACCTCAAGTTTTTTTAATTGAGCTGCAATGTCCCACATCTTTATGATGTGCTCATGCACACCGTTTATGCTAGTGAGTTTCATAGATAATAATTTTGACATAAGAGATTTACAATTATCATCACTTAGTTCAGGAACATGAAAATCAAAAATATTGAGTGGTTGCATAGCTGCATAAAAGTTACATATTAACATTTGTATTTGAGACAAAATCAATATAGTACCATATAGCATGTTCTACCAATGTAAAACTTGCAAATTAAACATGAGTCTAGTAACAAATATCATTGCCTGCGGGCTAAGCTTTATTTAATTAGGTCCATGTATCAAATATGATGAAACTAGCAAATAATACGTATTTTTTCCAATCCCTGTGGGCAAATTGTAAAAATAAAAATATGCTATCTCATCCCAATTAATCATATTTATATAATGATATTCCTGTAGGAAGATGATTACCATATAAAAATGACTAATTAAAATATTGTCATTCTACTTTATGTAATATTTAGAGACTCAATGTATGATTTAAAATAATTAAAGGTGCTGCAGCTAAACTCTAATTATATAAAATCATACTAATTACATGACAAAAATAATTTTCCAAAGCCTCAAAATAAGCAATTTCACATAATAGAATTTAAAAGAGAATAATTCTTATTAGAATTTAAGCAAATAATGAGGTGATAACAATAAAAGTAATATATACAACAATATGTACTTACTTTTATCATGTGTAATATAAAGGCCAAATGAAGAAATCAACAGTGATGTCAAAAATGACTCATACATATGCTATAAACAATATTATAACAAATAAAGGTATAAAGCCAATAAAAGACATCACAATCCAATAATACATTTATAATGGATTTAAATCTTAAATTTCCAGAAAAACACATATAAGGACTAAAACTTTATTCTAATTAAATATATATGTATAATATACACAAACTGAAATTAATCAGATCAAGAAATAACTCCAACACTGCACATGTTCTCAACAATATATATATATATATATATAAACCGTAATATATATATGATGAAATTATTATGAATCAAATATATAACTCAAATATATATAAAAACCATAAAACATCAAATATATGTTAACGTCATATATAATATATATATATATATATAAACTGTAAAAACATATATATAAGCATAAACCGTAAACACCGTACATATATATGTTAACCCGAATTGAAAAACAATATGAAACACAATATTATATTTATATATATTACTTTAACTATATGCAGCGACGGAAAGGCCACAAAATCCAGAACCAAAATGTGTCCAGTCATCACCATATCATTTGCATATTGTTTTCAACGGCATGCCATATATATATAAACTATAACTTATGAATCATATATCTAACAATATATATATAACTCACATATAAATCATAAATAATATATATTGGCAGACATTCGAAAATCTCAATCTTAATTTAATTTTAAGATTTCCAGAAATTAACGAAATTATAACAAATTAATGGTGATCAAATTTCATAAATTATCAATTCATGAATTCAACGAATATGATCAACCAAAAATTAAAATTGCAAGGCAGAGATTTAAACAAGCTTTGATACCAAATGTTAGAAATTTAATAGATAAACATACTTTTGTTCATCTAAACAAAAAAAATAAATGTGGAACATACCTCCAGCCATTGCCTCAGAATAGAAATCTCAAGAACACTAGTACTAAAATAAGAACTAGAATATGAGTACTTCTAGCCTTAATTTCTCATATAATTAGATGGTGTTTGCTTTTGGTGATGAGAAACAAGGTCTAGGAATTCATATTTATAGCAACCTTGAGGGCACCACTCCATCAATGGTGACACAAGTTACAAATGGAGAATTGAATATACATAATGTAGGTTAATGAATTTTAAAGGACTCTAAAGGTAAGAAAACAAAATTGAAATTGGACCATAAAAAAACCATCAAATAGAATATCAATCAGTATTAATTAAATTAATAAAAAAAACTGACATTTTTGACTGAGTTATCCATAGACATCATGAACATGACATTTTTACGAGAAGACCTAGAAGTAAGTTTTATTGATTCTTTTCTTCATTTGAATGTTCAAAATTTTCGCATTTAATTTCGAACAAATTATAAATTGCATGTCCCATGAATTATTTTTTATTCTCTCAATTGATTGTTGCCTGACATTTTTTTTCAAAGCAATTTACTTTGTGCCATGTGTACAACTTGTACACATGGCACAATATCATTGGTCCTCTATAATACTGCATTGGTGAAGTGATGCAGATGATCCAAAGCCATGATGTTCACGTAAGTTTTTCTTCCCTTCTCATTATGTGTGTTTCTAAACTATGTTGACTTTGATCTCTTGACCGAGTATCTAAGCTTTAGGTTTTGTCTAAGTCAAGTTTAATCTTGTAAATATTTGTGTGTTTATTTTTGCTTCTTTTATTCTAATTTATTTTATTTGAGTTATTGTGTGATTTTATATTGTGTTTGTTTCGTTTCATGAGTTTTATTTTTAAGATGATTAACTTTAAACTTTTAAAATCATTTAATTTTTGTATAATTATTTTTGGGTAACTCTCTGTTTGGATGGGTATTGCGGAGTGCCTAATAACTTCATCACGACTCAAATGACTCTCAAATCCGTCTTTGGTTCAAGACCAGTTTTTCCTAATTTTTGTCTTATACATCAGTTTTTTTTTTCGAAAACTCTTTTCATTACTTTTTTCAAGTTTTTATACAAATTTGGTGGCGGCTTCCATTTTTTAAAGTCATGAATGACATGTTACATGTCAAGCGTAACAATGATCCTAGAAAATTCTGAAAACTTTAACTCTTTTGTTTTAATAACTCAATGTGATCACATCTGTCTCGTTTCAAGTTCGAATGAAACAAGTATTGAGCTACATATTACTTTTAACAAGTCATTTTTTATTCAATTGAGGTTGTTAACCAAAAAGATCAAACGAAAAATGGACGAGCTCATAGTCAAATAAAAAAATTTGATCATATATCTTATTTCAGGCCTAATTGCTACGAGTTCAAAGTTAATGCCTACTCTTGATGAGTTTTTTTTTTATTTAGATGGGACCGTTAACAGATGGGGCCAAATTGAATTTGAAAGTGGTTCTGAAATCAAAAGGTAAAACAAAAATGAAAAATCACTTTTGGATTAGATTGGACTTTATTTGTCGATTGCTCTAACTTGGTAAAAAAATAACTCGTCAAGAGTAACTCATATTTCTGAACTTGTTGCAATCGAAATTGAAAAGATATGAATATAATTAATTTCGCTTTTTTGACTATAAAACAAACATCCCACTTTTGAAGTTCAAATTTACTTTATTTGTTAAGAGGTCGTCTAACTAGATAAAAAAAAAGTGACACATTAAAAGCAACATGAAGCTTAAGATTCGTCGCGTTCAAACTTAAAACGAAAAAATATTACTACATTTAGTAATTAGGATTAAAGAATAAAACTTTTGAAAAATTTAGATGACAACAGTTATAAAGGGAAAAAGTTATATTACATTACAATTACAATTACAATCTATCTAAAAGTAAGGGACCAAAATTACATGGTAGCCTTTCATAATTATTGCACGGCTTTCTTTCATTTTGTCAGAAAAATAAATATGTTTTTGTCTTCTAACAGTAATAAAACAGTTCTTATAAAAAGAAAAACAGTAATAAAACAGTAAATTAATAATAAACCATAACTCATGATATTTATTGGGTGATAAAATTTAAATTATTATGAGAGATTTCCAGTTAAATTTATATAAATTAATAATAATAATAATAGTAATAATAATAATAATAATAATAATAATAATAATAATAATAATAATAATAATAATAATAANTTTCTCTTCTATTAGAGAACTTTTATTCTCTTATTAATTAGGGAGCACAGATACGACACGGACACGGACACATCGACATGTTAAATTCTTAATTTTACAAAACACGACACGGTATATATATAATATATAATATATTATATATTATAATTTCAAGTAGAGACAAAATGAAAATAATCAAAAATTCATAAATACTAATAAAAACTTTAAAAATTGCAAATGATGTCATATACATATTTGTACTCCATACTCAAAAAATGATGAATAGAGTATTCTTTGTATACATTACCAAAATACGTACTAGAATCTAATAGACTACGGTTAGGTTGTTAGCAATTTTCTATTTGGTGGACTCACATATTTTATATTTTATTTGTATATGATGGGCTATTAAATATTTATAATTAGTCCAATTAATTTATGGATCTCATTATTATTATTTATGGACTAATTATGTTATTTTATGAGTCTGAGTTAAATAAATAAATAAAATGTGTAGAAACCATAAAGCCCAACCTTGTTGATGGGCCAAGGCTATTTGGGCTAAGTATCTTTAGGGTTGTGATTCCCCAAGGTGGGATAATAATATATAGGAGTTAGTCAGGAAACTCAAACTAATTTTTTAGAAAACCTATTTTGCCACTTTCATATCCATCTTGTGAGAGGATTCTGACGAGGCGTATTGATTAATTCTGAAAGTTATCTTTGTGAAAGATCATATTTTATAACTGTTTGTTTTCGCTTCTCCCTTCGGTCTCATGTATTATTGTATAAGATTTATAGTTGGTTGTAATAAATGATGGAGATGTATATGAATTTTCTTTAGAATCTCTGCTTTGCGTTTTCCCTGCGTGAGGCTGCGTCTATTTCTTCGGTCCGTTATTTGTTTCCATTTTCTTGGCTTGAATGACGTTAATTGAGGGATTTTGAGGCGTTAATATATATATATATTAAATGAAAAATTGGTTTTGTATATATATTTACTTTATATATGACCTTGTCCTTTGTTAATACTTAATCATCAATGAAGTTTTTTACCTGACAAAAAAAAAAAAGTATACGAGCCCAAGCGAAGATGATTCTGCTGAAAGAGATGATCTCTGATCAGTGTAAGAAACAAAATTTTTGAAAGGATATTAAGCAAGTTATTAGCAGCAATGCCAAATATATATCAACCAAAAGAGAAAGGGTTAACTACATGAAAGAATTTTTCTTTTTGGAAAAAAATATTAATTTTATCCTCAAACTTTATATTAACTGTCAATTTCATCCTCGATTATTTTTATTGTCAATTTTATTCTCAATGTTATATATTTTGATCAATTTTATCTTTAACAAACTTCTTTTATTAAACATCTTATTTTTCGATTTGAATTAAAATTTTATCAATTTTACATTATCATTTGTCACGTAAATTCTAAAGAAAAAATTAAATTCTCAACTCCCGATTTGGTCGATGAACCCCAATGACATTCAATCGCTCCTAGTTTTGACAACTTTTTAATTTCAAACGAATAATTTTAAAACATTATTCTCAATATTTCTCATACACCACGGGGTAGCGTGGTATAGTTAGTTAGTGAGACATCCAATATTTAAAGTTGGCCAAAGTCTTGTTTTGGTCCTTCGGTTATGCTCAATATTTCAAATTGGTCCCTCAGTTATTTTTCGTTCTATATTGGTCCTTCAATTATGTTTAGTGTTCCAAATTGGTCCCTCAGTTATTTTTCGTTCCATATTGGTCCTTCAGTTATGCTTAGTGTTCCAAATTGGTCCCTCAGTTTTCCAAAATTTGACACAGTTGGTCCCTCAAACGTTTTCCATCCATTTTTCCGTTAATAAAAAAAGACAAAATTGATTTTTAACTCTTAAAAGTTTAAATTTTTTGCATTAAGGACTTTTCTCTCTATAATAGAACCAAAATGTAAGAAAGGAGAAATAACTGGGAGATTTTAGTTAATTTCACACAAAAAAAACAATTTTTTTCTCTCTCCCTCTCTTTCTCTCTCGTCTATCTCTTCTCTCTCTCTCTCGTCTATCTCTCTCTCTCTCTTCCTTTGTTGTGAAGGTCATACTTATACATGCCACTCACTTCGTCATTCATCTTCAACCTCGTAACTTGGCCGGCGATGGCGTATATGACATCCCAGACGTCATTCTTAGCGGAAAATGACGTCGTCGGCTGTGACGAAACTTGGGAAGGTCCATTAGGGCTTTCGTCGTAGAGCCCTCGCTTCGGCACGACCAATTATCGATTCCGAAGCGCGGGCTGTACGACGGAAGCCCCAATGGACCTTCCCAAGTTTCGTCACAGCTGACGACGCCATTTTCCGCTAAGAATGACGCCTGGGATGTCATTTACGCCGCCACCGGCCAAGTCGCGAGGTTGAAGATGAATGACAAAGTCAGTGGCATGTATGAGTATGACATTCATAACAAAGGAAGAGAGAGAGGGAGAGAGAGAGAGAGAGAGAGAGAGAGAGAGAGAGAGAGAGAGAGAGAGAGAGAGAGAGAGAGAGAGAGAGAGA
>QANZ01019395.1:59473-75605 GCA_003254925.1 Chamaecrista fasciculata
AGAGAGAGAGAGAGAGAGAGAGAGAGAGAGAGAGAGAGAATTTTTTTTTTGTGTGAAATAAACTAAAATCCCCTAGTTATTTCTTCTTTCTTACATTTTGGTTCTATTATAGAGAAAAAAGGTCCTTAATGCAAAAATTAAAACTTTTAGGATTTTAAAACTAATTTTGTCTTGTTTTTTTTTTAAAGTTTGAGACAATTCCATCAAGTCACGCAAGCCTTGTCTTAAAAAAGAGTCACGCGTGGTATTCTTTAAGAGTCACGCACGTGTTTTATATTAATATTAGGTTAAAGGGTTATTTTGGTCCTAAATGTTGCTTTAATGTTCATTTTGGTCCATTATGTTTCAAAATGTTCAAACTGATCCTAAATGTTTGCAAAATGTTTCATTTTGGTCCCAACTATTGAATATGGCTTGTTTCAAGTTCAAACGTGACGAGTTTAGAGTTACATATTGTTCTCGAAGAGTGTTTATCTTTATTCAGTTGGGAGCATCAACAAACAAGGTCAAATTGGTCCTAAAAGTGTACATCTCATTTCATGGTCAAACCAGCAAAGTTGATCATATCTCTCTCGTTTCAAATTCGAATACGACGAATTCAAAGCTACGAGTTCTTATTAACAAGTCCTTTGAACTTAAAATGAGAGACAAGAGAAATATGACAAAAGTCAATAGTTTGAGACTAAAATGAAACATTTTACCAATATTTAGGACCAAAATGAATCATTTTGCCAACATTTAGAACCAATTTGAACATTTTGAAACATAATGGACCAAAATGAACATTAGAGCATACAATTAGGACCAAAATGACTCTTTGACCTTAATTTTATGCTAAAGTGCACTTTTGTTCCCATAACTGCCAAATGTATCAATTTGGTCCCATAACCTTTTTTGTTGCAATTTTGGTCTCATAACTTTGGGAATTGTCTCAATTTGATCCCATAACTTTTTTTTGTTGCGATTTTGGTCTCATAACTTTTGAAAACGTCTCACACTCTCACCGTTGGTCCCAAATTGATTTCTATCCATTATCTGCCGTTAAATCCACTTCACTCATATTTGTCACGTCATCATTCAACATAGTATGTCAAATCATCTTTAACAACAGAAAATGTATGTAAATAAACTTGGGACCAATAGTGAGACGTTTTCAGAAGTTATGAGACCAAAATTGTAACAAAAAAAGTTATGAGACCAAATTGAGACCTTTGCCAAAGTTATGGGACCAAAATTGTAAAAAAAAAAGTTATGAGACCAAATTAAAACATTTGTCAAAATTATGGGACTAAAAGTGCACTTTAACCTTAATTTTATTGATAATTAATGTATATCTCCAAATTTATTTTAGTTTAATAAATTTAGGCTTAAGTGCAATTTTGGTCCCATAACTATGACAAAGGTTTCATTTTGGTCCCATAACTTTTTGTGTTGCAATTTTGGTCCCATAACTATGACAAAGGTTCCACTGTTAGTCCCTTGGTGAATTCCATCCATATTTAGCCGTTAAGTATGACGTGGCATAGTGACTAGGATCATGATATGACAAAATAAGATGAAATGGACTGAAATAGGATCTATATGCAACATATTAAAACTTATCTATACCCAACCACAATATATACATAGAGTGGTACTTCCTCTTCCTCGTCAGCCCAACGACACTTTCTCTTCCTCGTTCCGCTTCCCGATTTGCCGTCGCCGCCGCTTTGGTCGTTCGACTCTGGCTGAGGATCCCATCGACTTCGTCGGTGCCTTCTGCTTGAAGTCTCTTCTTCCCCACCAGATTGGTCCCTGTCAGTACCACTCTTTGTATATATAGTAGTTGGGTATAGATAAGTTTTAATATGTTGCATATAGTTCCTATTTCAGTCCACTTCATCTTATTTTGCCACATCATGATCCTACTTACTATGCCACGTCATACTTAACGGCTAAATATGGATGGAATTCACCAAGGGACTAACNTATTAGTCATCACTAAACAAAATTAAATTGAATACAAAAAGTGAACCACATGTTTTATGACCTAACAAATGAAATTGATCTTATTTTTCTCCTTTTAAATTAAAATACAACGACTTTATAATTACAAGTTATTCTTAAGCATTATTTTTTATTCAATTAAGGTTGTTAATAAACAATATCAATTTAAGTTTGAAAGTATATTTGAGGCCATTTTTTTCTCTTTTTATCTCAAATTTACTTTTGAGTTTGATTTAACATCATTTATTAATAATCTTTTAACTGTGAAAAAAAAAACCTGTCAAGGATATTTTGTAACTCCGAATATGTTATTCAAATTTGAATTAATAAAAATATAATTAACTTTATTTATTTGATCACAAAATAAATAATTTATTTTTAAAATTTAATTTGATATCGTCCACAATATCAATGAAATTTAAAAAATATTTATAAAATATAACATGTAATTATGAATTCATTGTGTTAGAATTTAAAATAAGAAATATTTACCACAATCACTACTTTAAAACAAAACATAAACCATTATAAAAACATTTAAAATCAAATATTCGGGACCAAAATGAGAATAGAGAGAGAATCAGAGAACAAATTTAAAAATTGGACATATTTAAAGTGGGTGGAATAAATAAATAAACGTATGGGATTTTGCTTAGGGGCATTTTCGATATTTAGACAAGGAAGAAGAGTGTCCCGATATGAATTTCTTTCTCATTGCCACAGCCACAAACCCACACATTTCCTCTCTCTCTCTCTCTTTCTCTCTCTCTCTCTCTCAAGCATTTCTGCAACAAATGTCAGATGTCGATCGACGAGCTACCCCCATCACTGGTTCTCGAAATTCTGAGTCGACTCACCGATTCCACTGATCTCGCTCGCTGTAGAGTCGTCTCTAAGACTTTCAATTCTCTTTCTCGCGATGTTCGCTCCGTTAATCTCTTCTGTTCCATGTCTCGCTACCTCAAGTCTCGTTCGCCGGAAACCAGACACCTCGTTACGCCCTTCAAGACCATTTTCAAGGACGTCGTTCGCCGTTCCGCCGCCGGACCCCTCCACTCCGTTTCTCTCGGCGTCGACAAATCTCTCGGCGGCGTTTCCTTCGATGATGTCGAGGATGAGTCCGATGATATGTATCTCACCGATTGCGGATTCATGAAAGCTTGGTTGCCCTTGATTTCCGGAGATTTAAAGTCCTTGTCCATCTCCGATTTCTGGGTTCAATCTTGCTGGAGGCGATCCCAAGCATTGTCTTTGATATCGTCCAGCTGTGAGTTTTTTTTTTGCTATCCTTCCTTTCACTCATTCATTAGGGGTTTTAGGGTTGTTTGCAAACTCTGAAGCTCAATCTTTTGTTCAATACGATAGTGGGTCATTGGAATTTCATATTTATTGGGCAAAAGTAACATTTTGGTCCACAATTTGGAGTTTGCCCTTAATTGTGCAAAGGATAGAATCAGTGCAAGTAGATAGAATTGACAGTAGAGGCAAAATTGAAAATTAGTGTGAAGTTTGGGGACAGAGGGGTGTTTTTGCCTATTTATTTTCTGAATGTTGGTGAATGTTTAGAATTGTTTGCAAACTCTGAAGCTCAATCTTTTGTTCAATACGACAGTGGGTCATTGGAATTTCATATTTATTGGGCAAAAGTAACTTGTTGGTCCCAAACTTTACGTTAATGTTTAATTTCGTCCACAATTTGGAGTTTGCCTTTGATTGTGCAAAGGATAGAATTAGTGCAAATAGATAAAATTGACAGTAGAGGCAAAATTGAAAATTAATGTGAAGTTTGGGGACAAAGGGCCAAAGGGGTGTTTTTGCCTATTTATTTTCTGAAGGTTGGTGAATGTTGATTTTGTCACTTTCTTCATCTCAAATGCATGCCTCTTTGTTGAAATAATCCAGTAGTATTTTTACACGGTGTGCAGGTCATTGTCTTGTGAAATTAGTGGTGAGGAACGCTTGGTTATCGGTGGATGGTCTCATTCCTATGCCAATGCTTACAAGTTTGACTCTTGAATTTGTAAGACTAGATGATGAAGACCTTAGCAAGATCAATATTTCTTTCCCAAATTTGACAGAACTCAATCTGATAGGAGTAGGAGGACTCAAAGAGCCAAACATTAATCTCTTGCACCTTAGAACCAGTCAATGGTCAGTATCAAATGCTCCTCTTTCTCTGACAATATGTGCACCAAACCTTGTCGATTTCCAGCTTAAATGCATCAGACCCAGATTAATTATCCTTGAAGCCTCTGCACTGTCTGCTTTCAATCTCTCTCTTGAGGATACGGATGAATTCAAGTTAATAAATTGTCCTAATATAGAATGCCTTCAGTTTGAATCTTCCAATCTAGCTTCACTGCTTAGTATGTTTCATCGTTGCAAAACAGTTAAGAGGCTTAAGGTGGATTCAGTGAAAAAATCTGAAAACATTGAAGTAAGAACCTTTGGACTTGAGACTCTGTTTGATTCTTTCCCATGCATAAACTATCTTAATTTGGGCCCTGGAGCTTGGCTTGAGATGGAGAATTCCTTCTGCAAGGGAGGTTTGAAATCCAGTATTGGGATGAAAACGTTAAAAGAATTTGTTGCGCATCTGGTAATCCCAGAGATTGAGTCTACTCTGGCATTTATTTTCTCTGTATTGGAGGAATGCACAAAGTTGTCCGATGTTTCTCTTCTTATCCACCGGAATGTTGATTCTGATGTTGCTGGAAATCTCATCTCTAGGTGTAGAAGCCATTTCCCAAAAGTTAGATGGAGATGGGGTATATGGAAAGAAGGAATGAAGGATGTTTGGGTCTCTGATGCCACCTATTCTGGTGTCTTGGTTAGTATAAGAAATTAGGACACATACAAATTTATTATTTGACCATAGACACGATAAAATCTGTTGAAGCAACTCCAACAAGTAGAGGGTAGCTTGGCACTATCGGCATCTCCAAGTTTCATTTTTGTCCTAAAACTATTTTTTTCCATTTTAGTCCTCAAACTTTCACATTTGTTTTGTTTTGGTCCCAAAATGTGATTTCATATGATTTACGCTGTTATTTCTAAGCTAGACAGTTAAGATGAATTATTTCTCTCTCATGTGTCATAACAAATAAGTTGGCAAAGAGAGAAAGAAAATTTTCATTTTTAATCACAAATTAGAGATAAAATTGTGATTGATTTTTTATCTCCAATATGTGACTAAGAATGAAAATTTTTCTCTCTTTTTGTGAAGGCACATATGAGAGAGAAATTGTCTATTTAAACTGTTCACGTTATAAATAACGGCAGAAATTCAACGAAATCACATTTTGGGGATCGAAACAGAGCAAATGTGAAAATTTGGGGACCAAAACAAAACCAAAAATAGTTTTAGGACTAAAATGAAACTTATCTCATAGTTTGAGGACGAAAATGAAGTGTCAAGTGATGTAGTGGCAAAGTGAGGAAGTGAGAAGAAAGTAAGAAACTAGTATTTTATTCACAAATGGCATTCATGCTTCTCTGTACTGCTGTATGAATTGTGAAAGAGTACTTCAGAACATGATGGTGATAAGCTGATAGAGTTACTTGTATGGATGGATGCCTTGTATTTGTATAGATTGTTGTCTTGAAATCTACATATTATTTGTATTTGTGTATATTCTTATACCAGCTTTACATTTTTCTGTTATAAAATTTGAATAAAATAACAGTGCTTTCATTTTGAGGACCTGACTTATCTTCTGATTCTCACAACTTTGTTGACAATATATTTGTTTACCAATAGGCTTTCAATCCCATTCATGATTCATCTGTATAAATGGCCCAAAATTAAAATTCGTCTCTGTAACCTGTCATGTTAAATTTTTAGTATTATAATAAGCTATGCTGGTATTTGACCAAAAATAAAAAAAAGAAAAGCTATGCTGGTAGATTTGGAAAAACGGAACGTGCAATGTTCAAACTTCAATGGGTTAAGATAGTGAGATTTGTTTTTACAATGGGTTAAGAAAGTCTAAGTCCAAATTAGTTCTTTATGAGCTCAAGGTTAGTTCGATAGAATTTGGACAATTTTTATAAATTTCCTTTAACAAAAATATAATAAATATAATTTAGTATATACATAATATAAGTATATAATACAAATTATAATTATTTTAAATTATATTACATGTAATGAAAGAATGAGTTAAATGATAAGTAAATATTACTATATATTTCATTTAGTTTTGTAATTCTTTATTATTCAACATGTTTATACTTTATATAATGTTTCTTCATTGATAAATTATTTTTAAGCTAAATTGTATTAAGATCTCTTGAGTTTTAAGTTAAGGACGGAAAAACACCTACGACTTTAAATTTTGACAGAATAAACTCCCATTAATAGAAAAATGGAACATCAAACGTTTCTTCCCCCACCCCACCCCACCCCACATGCATAAAAGTAGATAAATAGGAATTAATTCTAATTCTCACATGATGAAAAAAAGTAAAATGTTTCGGGAAGAAAATGATCCTATTTGACAGCTATACATTGTTAACATCAGAGCAGGCCTCTAGGCTCAAAGAGTACTTACAGAGGTACTTACACATAACCCACCAAATGAGGTATTACCAGGAATTGAACCCAAGCCATGTAATTGTCATGGGCAGAAAGTGACCAAGTGAGTCAAACCTTATTGGTAACTTTGTTCACTTAAGATTCATAATAGCTCATTTTTTAAAAAGCTCAAGGTTCTTAAGTGAGCAAAGTTGAAAGCTTAGAGTGTTTTTTTGTCAACTTTTAAAACTCAATGGTCTTAAATGAGCACAGTTGAAAACTCAAGGGGTCTATCTGTCATGTTTTAAAACTCAAAGGCACTTTTTGCTCCTAACTTAAAACCCAGGAAGTCTTAATGTAATTTAGCCTTATTTTTATACTAATATTTATTTTTATAAGTTATTACTTTATTAATTAAAAAAAATTAGATAAATATTTTTTTAATAAAATGGGTTAGCTTGTGTCACTTCTTAGTCTACTAAAAAACAATTTGGATCCCCCATATAGTTCTGAGAAAGAGAGGAACAATTGGATATCTTTGACACTTTCTCTTTTTAATTATTTTTTTCTCTTTCAACACTTCAAGTGGAGGTTCATATTCGTCTAAAATATGATTTTTTTTAAATTTAACTTAAATTTAGTAGCTCAACTCGTTGGACTAAGTGCATTTTGATAACTCAATTTAAATGTTAAAATAAAGATATTATGTGGCTATAAAAAAAATCTAATCTGATTATTATTCTAACAAATTTGTATCATTATTTTGTAATTTGAGCATTTGGACAAGAAGGCAAGAACACTGTTTGTTGAGGGAAGCGACGCCGTTTCATTCGGTCGGCGAAGCTGAGTAATATAAAAGCCCTAATTCCCTCTCCCATTTCCCGCTCTGTGCGTCTCTCATTTCCCGCTCTGTGAACCCTAACTCCTCAGCTCAGAAATTCCAAATGGTGCAGAAGAATCAATCGGCGACGGATCCTAACGAACCCAAGAAGCGCCGGCGAGTCGGCTTCTCCGCTGTTGGTGAGTCAACTCACCACTAAGCTCTTTTTTCTGATCTACTTTCTTTTATCGGAACTTGTACTCTTCTGTTTTCATTTTTATTCCTTGTTCTCAAGTTTGTTCAAATGCCACGCTTTAGAAGCCACAAAAATTCTCTCATCCGCTTATGATTATTTGGTTGTATGGGTGCAGATGCTGGAGTTGAAGCCAAAGAATGCATCAAAATCTTTTTAGGTACGGTAAAGTCTCCTTAATAATAATGATAAAGATAAACTTCTTTGGCCTCATTCCCTTTCCTCTTATCACGCTGTGGGTGCCTCAGACAAGATTATCTTTCAGTGTTTGCCATGTTATAGATTAATAGATGTTTTTAGTGGTTTGTTCTTGACTGGCTCCCTTACGGGCCACGGCTACTTAGTTCCTTAGTTTGATTTTCTTGGTTTAATTTTCCCGTACTTGCATTTCTGGCACCAGTCTGGTCAGTGTTATAGGTAAAACAGAGTAATGCATATGCCAGGAGTTTTTATTTCTGTAAAAACAAGACAAAAATATGAACTGTTATCTTTTATCCATGGTCGCATGTTTTGACATGAATTGATTCGTAGCAATTATTCATGAAGCTGATTCATATATGAGAAACTGATATCTGGCTTTTCCAGCCCATGGATATAGACTATAGAGCATTTTCTGGGTTCTCTGTTCATATATATTGTGTGGCTTTTGGACCATAATATTTGCTCTCTATTGTTTACTGGAAACTGTTATGTGCTGCCAGATATACAGCCATATACTTAATTGACTATCATAATTAATTTTCTACCCTTTTTTGTTTTCCTTGTTTATATGTAGAAATACTTTGGTTTAAAATGCACATTTCTATGGTCTCTGGTATTATTATGTAGTTTCAAGCAAAGAGGAATTTTATGCTCCCGACAGCTTTGTCATTGACCCTGTGGATTTGAATAGTTTTTTTGACGACGATGGAAAAATCTATGGCTATGAAGATTTGAAGGTAATAATCATTTTAAGAAAAAAAAAACTGGAAATCTGTCTCCAATAGCCTTAATTGAATGTTTTTGTAGTCCTTAGGGCCTTTCTTACTTTGTTTGTTTTGTTCTTGTTGCAGATTACTATCTGGGTTAGCAGCATGTCTTTTCATGCATATGCTGAAATTAAATTCCAGAGCTCATCTGATGTAAGTGCTGACTCTTTCTTAGACTGTTGAAAAAATCCATGTATTCTCATTTCTCTTCAAATCTGTGATTTAATTCCTTTACCTTGATAGTTGGGTTAAAATTTTCTTTTGCTCTTTCTCAATGGCTTTTACATCTTCTGTGTGTGTTGTTTAATTGTTGTAAGAGAGGCAAAGGGATCACAGACCTAAAATCTTCTCTTCAGGTATGGTTTGACATAAAATTTTGTGATCATTATTTTTTTTATCTTATAATCTCCTAGATTAGTTCATTTTCTAATCTCTGAACAAAATCTATTATTTTTTCAGAGAATTTTTGCTGAGACTCTTGTAGAGAGCGAAGATGAATTTCTGCAAACGTTTTCAGCAGATAAAGATTTTGTTAGGTACTTTTTCTCTTTCACGTAAAAGCTTAATATTTCTCTATGCATTTTTTTCCTTTTATTTGTTTTTTTAATCCTTTAATTGTGATTTGTTTCCCTAAGGTGACCATGCATACCAATTTTAATTGTTTTGCAGAACAACCATCTCAAATGGCGAGATTTTGGGGCACAGAGATGTAAATGGGCATAGTAATAGTCATTCTGAAGCAACTATTGATTCTGAGGTTGTGATTTATATTTACGCTCAGTGCATTGTACTATGTTAGTTAATTATCTGATTGCTGAAGCGTAAGTGCCTAGTTGATTGTAATTCCCAGGAAACAAATATTTTATTGCAAACAGCCTTCTTTATATTTGAACAGTCTTGTGACTTGTAAATTCTCTTTCTCCCTGTATGGCCAGATGGGGATAGGGGCATCCTTGCTATTTACCAGCTGTCCTATCTATATCTGTGTGAATGTATATTTGTGTGTGCTCGCTTGTGTCTGGAGCAAAATGATGTAGCTACCTCTTAATAGCATTAGGAAACACTACTGATCATGGGAATTTTTACTGGGCCGAGTGCCTTATGTTATGTCATATATATCCTTTTGACATGCTTAAATAAGGTCTAAGCAATACTTCTGTTTAATTTTATGAATGCCTGTTATTTTTTTATGTTTCTTTGTGCTTCACTTAAACTTAATCTCTTGTTGCCTACACGTGATATAGGACATATTTTGAAATTTGCTTTTGGATGTATATTTTCTGTGCCAGGTTGTTCGTATGGTTGTTGGCAACATGGCTACTGGGCACCTTTATAGCCGTCTGATACCCCTGGTTCTTCTCCTTGTTGATGGTATGTTTTTATTGTTGCTAATTTATGCCAAGCTCAATTTGCTGCTGTAGCCTGTAATTTTTAACATCTAATGTTCCTCGCACAGGTAGTAGTCCTATTGATGTTACTGATCCACGATGGGAGCTTTACCTCCTGATTCAGAAGAAATGTGATGAGCAAGGGGAGATCCAATGTAGGTTGATTGGTTTTACAGCTGTCTATCGATTTTTTCACTATCCTGATAGTTCTCGACTGCGACTAAGTCAGGTTTGACATATCCTCTTTACTATTGATAATAAGCTAATTAGCTAAGCCCTTGAAGGCTCTAAATTCTAAACACAGTCTGGACTGCTCATGTTTTTCCTTTTCTATTTTCTGATGAGATGTTCTTATGATGGCAGATACTGATATATCCTCCTTATCAGCACAAGGGCTACTGTCGGTACCTTCTGGAGGTGCTAAATGATGTTGCCATATCTGAAAATGTTTTTGACTTGACAGTAGAAGAGCCCTTAGATCACTTCCAACACATTCGCACTTATTTAGACACAGTTCGCCTGCTTCATTTTGAGCCAATCCAACATTCAGTTTCTTCTGCTGTATCACTTCTAAAGCAAGGAAAATTATCAAAGAAAACACACGCTCCTCGACTTATGCCACCCAAAAGTGCTATTGAAGATGTTAGAAAGAGCCTGAAAATTAACAAGAAGCAATTTCTCCAGTGTTGGGAGGTGTTAATCTATCTTGGCCTTGATCCTGTTGAGAAGCACATGGAAGACTTTGAGAGCATTATTTCAAACCATGTTAAGTATGATATCTTAGGGAAAGATTCTGGCACATCTGGGAAGCAACTTATTGAAGTACCCTGCGAATACGAGGATGAGATATCTTTTGTCATGTTCAGAACAGAAGCTAATACAGTGCAGGTGGATGAAAATCAGAAAACTCAAGAGCAAATCCCCAATGAGGAGATACCTGTTGTCATGCTCATAAAGGAAGGTAACGAAGCTAATACAGTGCAGGTGGATGAAACTCAGAGAACTCGAGAAGAGCAACTCCAGAAGTTAGTAGAGGAGAAGATGAATGATATAAAGTTGATTGCTGAGAAGGTAACAGTACATCGTGTAAAATGTTAGAACCTAAATATCCGAGATCCGACTATATTGATAGGTAGGGAAATAGTTTTCATGTTTCAATCAGAGTTTGGTGTATCTTTTGTGTTGAATTTCATAGACGGCGTAAAATTTGAGCACTTTAGCATCTTACCGAAACTGATTGCCTGACTGTGTCACTGTGAATGCAATCTCTCGGTTAATGCTTAAACCGTGCTTTTTGAGACTAGCTGCATGTCATTCCAAATTAAACATTGGGTAGAATGATAGTATGAACCTTGAACTTGAATATGATGTGGTGGTTAAATTGTTGTTCTGAGATGTTTCATTGTCAAATATTGTGGTCTCAACTCTCAACCCTTAACTGAGTCTGAAGCATCCTAATATTTTTATCAAGTACTAAATAATAAAATATGATGGATTGACGGTCTAACATAATGAATTAAGAATATTGTTCTTTTGTACCTACTAAAATCATTGTGTAACGCAGTAACTATATATTCTGAAATGGATATAGCAAATGGGGTATGGATATTGCCGTTATTTGGTAGTATTTAACAAACAATTCATTTTTAGACAGAGGTACTAAGAATTAGGTAACAATTAGGAGGCGTTTGGTACACGGATTGAAAAGATAGTCCCGAGATTATGAGTTCTGGACTAGAGTAATCCCGCGTTTGGTACGCGGATTGGAAAATTAGTCCCGGGAATATTGTATTCCCAGGAATAGGATAATTTCCTAAAATAGCTATTTTCTAATCCCACCCTAGGGGGTGGGATTAGTCTAATCCCATGACATGGGATTATTTTTTCCATCCAAAATTATTTTATTACCCCTAATAAATTTCCTCTAATTAATTAATTATTTCTCTACAAACCCCGGTCACTTTTCATCTTTGTCATTTTACAACTCTTTGTTGAGTGAGATTTTTTTAGACAATTTTATTATGTTGAGAATTATGGACATTGTGTTATGAAATAGTATTTTTCTCATGAATCTAATAATGTTATTTAAAAATTTTAATTATGATATAGTATTTTTCTCATGAATTTTTTTGAAGAATTTCTACATTTGATAAACTATTGGTTGGTTGAGAATAAAAAGTCAAGTGCATATTTGTAAAAGTATTAAACATTCTCAGAAATATCAAAGTTGAACCAAACATAAGATTGTAACATTCCTGGGAATATTGCAAAATAATCCTAGGATTATTTTAACTCATCCAAACAGACATTCTTATAATCCTGGGAATCTTATTCCTGGGAATCACATTCCTGGGGATGTGATTCCCGGGATTGAAAAAATAATCCGTGTACCAAACGTCCCCTTAGGTATTTAACAATTATAAATATTATCTTTATATACCGTCTAAAATCAAGAGGTGGAAAGATTGAAAGAGTATTCCATGTCTAAAATCAAGAGGTGGAAATTAAGTTTTGACAATGACTTCAAGAGAGAAAATTAATTATTTAATCTCGAATTTGTATTGAGTCAACAAATTAATTTTTGAATGATTAAAAATAGTACTCAAATCTTAAATTATTATAATCATCAGTGATTTGGTCATTGATTTCAATTTAAAGACCAAAATATAAATTCAAAGACTAAAGAGTATTAGATTAGTATAAATTCAGAAATCAAAATGTATAAAATTAATTTAAATTCAAATATTAAATCATAACTATTTATTAAGGATCAAATAATTGACGATTGACGTATTTCAAGAACCAAATTGTATTCTTGAAATTACTCCGAAACTACTTTCTTAACTCGGTATAAATTTATGGACCAAATAATATGTTGGCCAAAGTGCAAATTTGGTCCTGTAACTTTGCTGCAGTTCCCAAATTAGTCCTATAACTTTTTTTGTCTCGAATTTGGTCCTGTAACTATGCTCCAGTTCCCAAATCAGTTCTATAACTTTTTTTGTCTCGTATTTGGTCCTGTATCTTTGCTCCAGGTCTCAAATCAGTTCTATATCTTTTTTTTATCTCAGTTTTGGTCCCATATGTTTTGAAAACCTCTCACCGTTAGTCCTCTGTCTATTTTTAATTACAGCTTAGTCCTGAAAACTTCAAGTCCCTGAATATCAAAATGAAAGTGAAAGAGCATCCCTGAAGATTTTCAAACCTTACATTTTGGTCCCTAATCCATGAATTCTTCATGAAATGGAATAGAAATGCAAAAACAACACAAATTAAAGCAAATGATAGAGGGACCAAAACTAAAAACGTAAAAAATTTAAAACCCACCGGAAAACTGAAAACGCTATCACCTAGATCAATATGATAAGCCAATATTTACAGAAAAAAAAAGGCTAATTACAATAATGAATAGAACACGTGGAAATGGTATTTTTACAAGGATTAATGATAATTGCATACCTATTTGAAATTGATTGATGATCCTAACTTTGGGACTAAGGTTCATTAACTAAGGAAGGTAATTTTATGTTTTTGCCTCAATTGATGATCCAGTGGGTTTTAAATTTTCTGTGTTTTCAGTTTCGGTCCCTCTATCATTTGCTTTAATTTGTGTTGTTTTTGCATTTCTATTCCATTTCATGAAGAAAACATGTATTAGGGACCAAGATATAAGGTTTGCGAATCTTCAGGGATGCTATTCCACTTTCGTTTTGATAGTCAAGGACTAAAGTGAAAGGGACTTGAAGTTTTCAGGACTAAACTGTAATTTAAAATACACGAAGGACTAACGGTGGGAGGTTTTCAAAACATATGGGACCAAAACTGAGACAAAAAAAAGATATAGGACTGATTTGGGACCTGAAGCAAAGATACAGGACCAAATACGGGACAAAAAAAGTTATAGGACTGATTTGGGAATTGGAGCAAAGTTACAGGACCAAATTCGAGACAAAAAAAGTTATAGGACTGATTTGGGAACTGCAGCAAAGTTATAGGACCAAATTTACACTTTGACCTAATATGTTTTATATGGCGTCTAAATCAGCTCATATCTCTTGTCTTTTACAGTAATGGACTTTGTAAAGGTCTCGTAACATTATCAAGACGCTTAGGGTATGTTTGGATGGGGTGTCAATGGGGGAATGGAGAGGAGAGGAAGGGACAAAAGGTAAAAAAATTATGTTTGGAAGTTTTTTTAGGGAAGAGTGGAGTGGATAAGGAGGGACACTTGGCACCCCAAAATTCAATTTTTGCTAGCACCCCAAATTGGGGTGCCAAGGAAGGAGTGGACAGTTTTATAATTTTTTAATGACAATTATATCCTTATACTAACCAAAATTAACATGTGTCCACTTCATTCCATTCCATTACTAATAACTTCCAAACAAGATTAACAAGTGTCCATTCCTTTCCTCATTAAAAACTCCCAAACAACATATCTACTGAGTCCATTAATATCCTCTCCTCTCCCCTCTATTAGTGTCCATTAATGTCCTCTCCTCTCCATCCTCACTAAAACTCCCAAACATAGCCTAAAAGACCCAATGATTTCAACCCTTCTATTTCAGAACCCGAGATCATAGACGTCCTCGTCCAATGGCGATGCCAAACTCATTAGGGTTTAGTGCTCCAATTTATAATGCAAACTTGATTTCACTCTTCCGCCTCTCCCTCCCTGCATCATTCATTGCCCTAGAAGTGAAATCTTTCCTAAGGTTTCTATATCTTTCTTTCTTCGAATTTTACAACTTGAGAAATCTGTTTTTGCTCTTTGTTTTGCTGCAAACTTGAAGGAAATTATATGCACAATTGCAGAAATTTGATTTTGCTTTAAAATATGAAATAATCAAATCCACTTAAGCTCAACATTTTCATTTTGCATTTTCCATTCCTACTGTTTTACTTTTTACGTGAACATGTTGTAATTAATTTTACTTTAAAAATAATATATTGTTGACTACTAAAAAAATTATTTAATAAATTATGTTAATAAAGAATGATTTAATTAGATAACCGATCTTTAAGTAAATTTATCTCTTTTTAAAAAAATGTCTATCAAGTTTATTTTTTTAAAAAGTCTCAAAAAAAAAAAAACTACACATTCCTGATGCATGATCTTAAATAGTTCCCTTATTTTATTTATTTTCCATTAATTTTCATAATTCATAAAGCCACTTGAAAAAATCTCATGCTAAAAAATTAAATTAATTTTGTAGAAATATATAACCTTATTGTAAATTCTTCCACTTGGAGAAACAAGATTATGTCACTCCTCCTTTTAGTAGTGGGTTGGGCATCACAATGTTGATGACAAATATTCTTTAAGTTAATTCGCAATTATTCATTCAATTTTGTATAAATTCTCAAACCACAATTAAGAGGGAAAAGACAAGCTAGATTGAGAGTTTTTGTTGTACTATGAATAATATGTATACCTAAATTCTTAATTTGTATTTATGCTAATCTTTGGTAGGGTTGTACAAAGGCCGGGTTTGACCCTGACCCGAGACCCAGTGAACCCAAGATGGTGTCAGGCCGGGCCTGATTTTAAAAAAATTGGCCTGCTGAATTGTTTTTGTTTTTTCTTGCTTGGGCCTAGATACATACACTAAAACAGATACATACACTAAAACAGATACATAAAATGTATACAACTCTTCAAATTATAATTATTGAGTAAAAAATTTACTAAAATATAAAAAAGTAACTACGTTTTTTAACTTTTCATATTAAGTAAAAAATCTCAATTTATCAAAAATTTTATTGAAAAACATTTTAGTTGTATTATTAATAATATAACAATTATTCATTGTAATTTTAATGTGTAATAATAATTAGATAGTAAAAAGTGATTTATAAAAAAAAATAATAATAAAAGAATCTTTCGTATATTTTAAGCAATATTTTATATATAACAAAGAAATTTGTTAGTGAAATAAAATCATTATTACTTTTTCCACTTTCAATTTTCACAAATTTATTCATTCCATTTAACTAGAATGAAATGTTCTTAATTGAGTTACTATTAACATTTTTTTTGTTGATACAACAATTATTGATTACAATGCATATTGATGTACATTTTCTCTTGGTAAGGAAAAAAAGAAATTAGGCAACATGATTAAAATATTATAAGAATTAAATCAATAAATACTTAAAGAAATATTAAATTAACAAAGATTGAAAATGGTAAAAATAATA